>WBZZ01005756.1:35000-75687 GCA_019918135.1 Paulinella micropora | reverse complement strand
TTTGTCGCAGCCCACAATTGCCCACTTTTGGCGCATCCGGGTCGACAACGAACTCATATGTTCGTAGCGAGGCGATTCTGGTGGAAGAAGATGAAGGAGGAGATAGATCAGGCGGTGGATGCATGCATCCCGTGCAAGATAAACAAAACACCACTGAAGGCAAATTTCGGCCTGATTGGCGAATTTCCTCTTCATGCGGGGATGTTTGAGTTTATACACATTGATCATGTGGGACCTTTCCCAGAATCGAAGGATGGTTACAAATACCTCCTTACGGCTATTGACAGAGCCACCAACTATGTGTGGATCATCCCTGTCAAAGACGTTACCGGCAAGACGACGGCCGAGGCGCTGATCGATAGGATCATCTCACAGATCGGAGTACCAAGAAAGATATGTTCTGATCGAGGCTCGGACTTTAATAACGAGATCATCGACAAACTATCTAAGTATTACGGGATGAAATGGCAATATGTTACTGCCTATAACCCGCGAGCAAATGGGAAAATCGAGCGGGTACACAGACCCCTCAAAGCCTCGCTAAAGATGTATTGCACGAAGAAGGAGAATCAAAGAGCATGGGTCGAGGCAGCACCATCATTTGCGTTTGCAATGAACTGTCTACCCTCTACGGCGTTAGGAGGCTCGAAGAGCTCAATCTCGCCATATCAGTTAGTATATGGGCGTGAGCCTGATATCCCGACTTCGCTCCTTCACCCAAAAGACACTTGGGCGGATGCGGATGAGTTGTTTGGGATGAGACTTAGAGTGAAGATGGAGGCGGAACAAATAGTCAGGGCGCATAGAGAGGCGGAGCGCCGAAAGACTGATGCTGAAGGGGTGCGACAAGCGCACTTGGATCAGATCAAGTTCCAGGTCGGGGATATTGTACTATTGTACCATCCTCAAGTCCCGAAGGGAGTCAGCTCTAAGCTGTTCACTCACTGGAAAGGACCTTATCAGATTATGGAACAGACGGGACCTCTGAATTACAAGATCAGGGGTAGAGGGAAGGTGCAAATTGTGAATGTAAGAAGGCTGATTAAGTATGATCCCTTCTTACTGGAAGATGAATCCGTTGAGGAGGCGTTAAAACGGATGAAGGATGATTTCAAAGAGGTGCCGCCCATCCACAAGGAGGCTGGCATAGACCAAGACGATGCTTATCGGGCACCGATAGCTGAGAAGGAGGAGAGTGAGGTGGACAGCAAGGAGAAGACTGACCGCATAAGCGCGGTGGGGACTCAGTCCAAGTCTCCGCGAGAGCATAGCGGAAAGAAGGAGAAGATCACAGAGGCGCAGCTAAGGAGAGCGCGGAATGATCTTATCAACGACCAACCGAGGAAGGCGATGAGGTCGATGAGATCAAAGGACGTCCACCAGGAGGAGGAGGGGACGGACACTGACCCAAACGCGGGCAACGTTGAGATTGTCCATGAGCGATGGAAGGAAGGCGATGCGATAGCAACCATCGCATGGGTGACAAATGTTTTCTATCTGATGAGACCAGCGGAACAACATGTCGCTGATGACACTCTCTCAGACTTATACTTGATGCGGGTCGTGGCGGTCCCACGACAGATGCGTGTCACACGGACACTCAAAATATCATCAGCCGCAAAGATAGTACAACCGATACTCCAGTTCTGTAGAAGTATGGACCCGGTTGAGGTTCCAAAGGCAAGACATTATCTGCCAGTATATAAAGACGCAAAAAGTCTCGAGACATGGGATGATACAATTACTCCCAGAGACAAGGATTACACTGCGTGGACCATTCAGACACTGCCAAGAGGAGTGCTTGATGTCCCTTTTGAATTATCGTTGGGCGGAATCCCTAATAAGATCTGGGACATTCTCGAACAGTCAAAGTTCGATCTGACTTTTGTTGGTGGTCCTCCACCAGGCAAAGAAATCCGCGCCAGACGACGAAGGCAGTGACAAAGAAACTATTTTTCTTTATGCGTCTCAAATAAACTGATTGATTTCCCGCGGCGTATCATGATTTGATCATGCATCATCAGTTATCAATATGAATATTAAAAAGACTCAGTGATATAACTTGGCATTCGATCGCAACATACGAGTGCGAAAGGTCGATCGACGATGATACTACACCGTATACGGGGATCGCTAGTGTATTGAGCGATGGTGTTCCCGGGTATGACCCTTTCCAAGTCCTGGGATGATGTTCTCGAAAATGAAATGTTCTCTGAAACTTTCATTAAATTATTTTTTACGATAGATTATATACTGTCGTACCTGAGCACGGTCAATCTCTACTTGTGTCGGTATATCGCAGGGTCGGGTACATACACCTCGACTTCGGATATAGCTATTAGGACTGGCCCCCTAATACTATATCATAGGATATCCGCCTTATACAAGGGTATGTCATTAAAAAAGACAATGTACTTACGATCTCCCTGTGAATAATAATAATAATAATGATAATGATAAGAAGAAGAAGGAGATCAAAGGGGGAATCGTACTACAGCACCACGTTGCTTGTATTTTTTATTAATTGTACGTTTGTTCTTGACATACTGCCGAAAAAAAAAAAAGAAAAAAAATTGAGGGGAAGGAGTTCAAAATTTACAAGAAAGGCTAGAGAATCCGCTTTGACGTGCCGTATGAGGATATATTTATCGTCTTTTAGCGTCTATCCGTGGGTCGATGCGCTGTGTGGCATGACTCCATAGCGCATACTATTTGCAGAAAGAAATCAGAAGGTGTATGACGAAAATGCTATTTCCGTCATAAAATCGGGAGGGGGTACTGTAGGCATCACCCCCCGGATAGCCGGTAAAAAATACCTTTTCCTGGTGACAGGTGCACCAGCTTGTTTTTCAGTATTATTTGTCCGGATTGGACCTGATGCCATTTTATTCCTGGTCTGTTGCCGTTTTCCTTTTTGGCTTCACTGAGCTAATACAACGAGACATCATTCTCATTCTTGAGGACTGTGTTTGGTTGTATTACCGACTTTTTACGAGCTATCGTTGGGGGCATTACAGTGTGTGTGTGTGTGTGTGTGTGTGTTGCGTGTGTGTGTGTGTGTTGCGTGTGTGTGTGTGTGTGTGCATGTAGGTATATATATATATGTAGGTAGGTATGTGTGTCCGTGTGTGTGTTGTGCGTGCGTGTGTGTGTGTGTGTGTGTGTGTGTGTGTGCGTGTGTGTGTGTGTTGTACAGTGTGTGCGTGTGTGCGTGCGCCTTTTTCTATTTTTGTCATTTCCAATTCCCATGACCACTCACAGCCCACTATACATTAATATCTGGCACTGGTGAATATCAAACATACATAGCACACCAAGCATGCACACCGGTCCATAATCAATCAAAACGTCAGACTTTTGATCACTTTTCTCGTGACATGACGTACTGTACAGGTTTTTTCCTGTTCTGCACCGCTACAAATTCAAGTTTTTGAACAGAAAATAAAGATCAAATTGAACTATGTTCTATTTAATTAAATGTGGTTTTGATCTCGTTAATCAAGTTGTTCTTGAGTTATTCAACGACTGAAGCTGCTGTCCACAGCCTGAATACTCTAGCTAGCTAGATACTGTCTGTACTATGGGCCAGTTCCGGAATCTATTGAAACTCAAAGGAAAGCCGGTTATTCATAACGATGAGTGATTTTCGTACATACAAACCATAAACACAAATCCATGATTTAGTGGTGGTGTGGCTGCAATGTCAAAACTTGAACAGAAGAAAAAAAATCGAGAAGCTTGTAGACACATTCGTTTTATTTACTTTTGAAATTGATAACAGGTTTTCCATTGTAAACTTGCGGACAGACAACAATTAGTTCAAAAGATGTTTGTCAAGTCGATTGAATACCTCAATAGATGCTTTTTGAATGATATGTCTGCACAGAAAAAATAAACAGTCCCACATTTGCGACAGTTAGATGCACCTTGAACATGCAAGTTTGTATGTCTCTGGCTGCCGGTGACAGTTTCTGCACTCAGGCGTGTCTGATTGCGATGAAAATCACCTCTACAAGCAGCTCGAGAATAACCTGTGCTTTCGATTGCATCCAAAATCACAGGAATAGGTGCTCTGGGGAAGACTAAAATCGAATTTCTTCTAGTCATCCTTCGATTTTTTTTTCCCTGGCTGTAGGCGCAGATAGGTAAATATGTGCTGCTTTAATATGTCCCGGTATCATCCCAAATGTTACCACAGGGAATATTATTATTAATAATCCGTAGAACCGGATAACGATAATATTACTACAATGTACCGTTACATCTTTTCAACCGGAATATTATCGTTAGGCCGGACACGGGATTTCGCTGGCGTGTTTTTGCCTTGGTTGTTTTGGGCTCCGCTAGTCACCCACATTTTCTACCATCTTTGATCCTTCTTTATATAAGGACGGAAGATTGGGTTATTAGCGGAGTTGTTAGATTTGGGTGAAGGAAACAAGGGCAATCATTAAATATATTCTTTTGAACTTGAACCGGCAAAAGTGGAGTCCCATGCCTGTTTTCCTTTAATCCTAAATTTTGCAAACCCGCCAAAACCTGTCTTTGCCAAATATAACAGGGGAAAAGATATATTACATACGAGAGAGAGAAAATAGTGAAAGGAAGTCGACATTTAAGCTGTGTGACAAATTTGTGACGGTTCCCACATCAAACCAGTGAGAACGACCGTTTTGCAAATTGACACAGATACGACACTCCTAGTGACACTACACATCCTCACCTGTCCTCTCCTCTACACACACTTACCAACAAACAAAACATACTGTAGACGGACATCACAGAGAGACAAAAGAGGGGGTACAGTGCAATTGGTTGAGTGTGTAAGGGGACAGACGATAATACTCGTAACGACTCTGTTTTCCCCACACACACAGACAAACCACATCACGTTCCTTATCTGTTACATCACAACAGACCACACAGACACACGAATTCGTTTTCACACATCAACACACATTCGTTCTGACCTTTCTTGCTCATTCCTACGCATTTCCAGTGCAAAAAGGAACAGAGAGCAAACGAAAACGGACAGAAAACGGAAAACGATTGCTGTGCACCAAAGTCTGTTTGTGTAATCTAGCTCATACCCAACCCTAACAGTGCACCAATCTTGCAGGGGGTAGGGAGGCTAGTTGGTGAAAATATAGGCCACCATAAAAAGAGATAGAGTGTCGTCAAAAGGACACAGTGATTGCTTATTTTTGGCAATTCCAATTTTGTCGGAAATTTCAAGCAACAAATCTATCTTTTATACTCACAACACACCCTATCCTCGCCCACCTACATCGCCTAGGTCTCCAAGGGTTAGGACAAGGTTTCCAAAGCAGCGTAGTCACTACTGCTCCTCAAGGAGTCATCCTCTACCTACGCACTTGGTAGGTTCGTTCCACCTCACACATTCACAGACCTGCAGCATTACCTAAGGGCATCTGGGAGTCCCATCCAGGGACTGGAAACCCATCCAAGGGAATCCAAACGATAAAAAGGGGTGAGCAGATAGCTCCCTAGTCCTTTTCCACCAGTCTTACGGTGAAGGGAACCCCAACTTCTGATTTTTTTCGGAAGAATCGTTTTTCCATTTCGACCCACAGCTGACAAGTCGTGTTTGTGCATTTAGGGTGCACCAGTTCCAACCTCAACTGGTCAAAGTCTGTACAAGCAACGAGCTTCCCTGTCCAAAGGGAGGGGTGAGTAATCTCGACTCTCTATATAAACTCACCATCTCTTGCTTACGTACACAAACATAGGAAAAAAAAAAAAAGAGAAAAGATAAGAACGAGAAACAAAAAGAGAAACCAAATCACGAAAACGATTTTCTCTTTTCTCTCTTTTCCTTTTTTCCTATCTACAGACAACGAACGAACTACTACCAAAGACGACCACCAGCTAACGTCTTACATCAAAACAAGCAGCTGAAGGGTTCGACAAAACGGATCCACCAAACCGTTCCGACAAACCTGTCGATCCACCCATACGTCGACGACGTATTCCTAAACTCAACCTCAATCGCATATTCGTCGCAGCTTCCCAGGGGACCCAAGACATGTCCTCACCGAGAAACACCCCTCCTACGGACCAAAAATTGTCAGCCCCGTCACCAGGAAGTCGAGGCTCTGGGACACCAGTAGGGACGAATCCCTTCCAGACCCCAGCTCCAGCCCGTGACGAGCAGACTGTGCAACCAATCCCCCAGTCGCCATGGCGGGATGCACAGAATGCTATCATGGTTGCGAGACCTATCATCCCTGTCACCTCCATCCCCCTGATCAACTCCGACCAAGCGCTTGCGGGTTGGCCCACAACCCCACCAGCGGCAGCGGATCAGGTTTCCTTCCTCGAGTGCCCTCCTCAAATCCCTAACAACTTGTATGGGGATCCAGCACAGTGGGGACGAAGCACTGTGCTCGTAGATGGCAAGGTTAAGATTCTGGGTCTTGCCTCCGCGGTTGAAAAGGGGATGGGTACTTTGGAGGATGCCATCCATTTGTGGGAAAACATATGCGTCTGGAGGGACAGACACCTCGACGACGCATGGTCCGAGTACCACTCACAAATCCCACGACTGCAAAAGACCCTCTTTTGCAGTAAATATACCAATGAGTACCCTACACTCTTGGCAGCTGCAATCGGGTCTGACGCGAACGGTGCCGAGACAGTGCTATGGCCCACAATAGGATTCCTAACAATCCAACTGTCCACACTGAAGTCTCGACACACGGTCACGCAGAAGGCTTTCCAAAACGTCCAAACGGTCTGGGGATCAACCCTCATGGAGACCATGTATTGGAAACAAGCCGTCATCCCGGAGTCCTCACCAGACCATGGGGACTTCTTATTGTTCTGCGAGGCCGCGGAAGGTTTTGGCGACGGTGCCACAGCCTTTAGCAATATCGCGGACCTTATCTCTTGGCTGCGAACACCCACCTTCGGGACGTACCGCATCGACGGCCAAAGCGACCCTAACGCCCAGCCGCCGTACCTTGCCCCGCACCCAGCGGCCATCCTTTATCTCCTCAATTACTACACGATCGCGGACCTTATCCTCCAGGCCATCACAGACTGTTTACGGATTCAAATCGCCGTACTAGTCATTGGCACCTCTGGACGGAATAATCCGGTTCCCGACGGTAGCTCCATCATAACCTTTCGCACGCGCGCCCCCACGTGGGACGGGCACCATGGGCACCCGCCAACAGGAGGTCCACCTGTACCACCCCTGCCGAAGCCAAAGACTCAGGAGGAAGAGGCTAGTCACAAACGCGTAAGCTCCGCGTTGGACGCCCTCCGTAAACAAGTCACCTTCGGTTGGTCCGAGCAGAACCAATCTGCGAGGCTACCATACCAACAGGGGCTAAAGCTGGTACTGGCATACGCGGCCCTAGACCGTGTTGTGGGCTCTTTCAGCTTGACCAGCGCTGACGTCAAGCAGTTGTTAAACAGCTTGGTCGGTTTCTGGTCCTCTCAGACCCTCCTCACAGGGGACTGGCCTCAATGGCAGAATGAGGGCATGGACAAGGTCACGAAAGGGGAATTGACCACCGCTGCCTTGCCGCATTACATGTTGGAACGCTTCGTTCACGCGGCAGGGTGGGGCTTCATTACCTCCCCTCTCGAAGTCGAAGACCTCGTCCGGGACACGGCCAGGCGAATGTGGGAGGAAGATGATCGTCGGTTTCCAGGAACAAGCATATCAACAAATTTGGTTTCCGTGTCGGTGCGTTGCAGCCGAGGCAGCGGCAGGGACGGCAGGGCAACGAAGGGAGAGGTCCACATCCCAAGCGTGCTAGACTTAGTCTATTCAGAACCTCTTCAAATTCTTCTTCTTCTTCTTCTTCTTCTTCTTCTTCTTCTTCTTCTTCTTCTTCTTCTTCTTCTGCTTCTGCTTCTGTTTCGAGTTCAAGCTCATCTTCGTCTGAATCGCCTTCTTCGAGTAGTGACTCAGAGGAGGAAGCACGTTCCCCGCCTTCCAGTGACTCTGAAGAAGGCCCTGGAATTTCAGGACAAAAGCTGCAATCATTGATATTTTGAAAAGACCTTTTCTGCAAGGATGGGCTGTAAATTCCCAACAAGCCACAATCGCGCATGTAGCAGTAGCTTTGGTGGAGATCATGACAGTTCACCGTGCACCCTACGCGCTGATGGAAGTATTTTATAATTTTCTTTGTCAGTTCGTCCTTCCCGATTTCCAAGCCAGCACGTGGTATAAGCTGATGAACCTCATTCAACCATCTCTTCAGTCCTGTCTCCATATATAAAAATATTGCTACGTTCAATATAAATATTGACTAAATATCAATCTTTATATTGCTTTTTTGCAATATAAATATTGACTAAATCGCAATATTTATATTGACTTCTTGCAATATTAATATTGCATCAGATTTCAATATTAATATTGCTTTTTTGCAATATTAGTATTGCATAAATGTCAATAATAATATTGCTTTTGTGCAATATTAACATTGCATACACTTCAATATTAATATTGCTTGTTTGCAATATTAATATTTTGCATCCGAGTGATAGGTGCTCCAGGGACTGCAGCTTGACTCCTATAAACATTGCTGCGGTGAATTGTCAAGTGGGACATCCTTTGAGGGCCGAAAAGGTGTATTCGGTCGAATTACGCACTGGAGAATTCTTGTCTGCAGTTACGTGGCAGAACATATACGATGCGACGATAGGTCATACATGCGTCGTCCCTGGCAGCATGTGTTGCATTAAGTGCTCGCCTCGCTTTCGCGAAAAGATGGAACAGGACTCAATACCCGGCCTCGTCAGGAGGCGATGGCCTGCCATTAAATCACGGAAAATTTGGCATTGCCCGGTCGGTTTGGTTGAACACTGTCTTCAACGTGGCTTCACCATCAGTGAGAAGAGAGCGCATGATAGGTTCGCTGATTGGGGGACCGGTGCTACCTTCCAGCTTGAGAACCAGCATGTGGCCGATGCGCCGCGAGCTCAGCTCTTTGTACCTTCCCTTTTGGGCACAAGACATTCAGTCCGAAACCAAGCTCTGCCGTATCATTCTTCTCGGTGTGATGGGAGATGGACAAGGGATCAAAAAAATGGTAGGCTCGACCTGGACTGGTGCGTGGTGTTGTCCCTAGTGTAAACTCAGATTTGTGGAGCTCACGAAAGGGCGCTGGATTACATCAGATTTTCGTGTGTTTCTTCCGCGAAACCATCCCTTCCGTACTGACCCACGGTTTGGAGAACGTTGCCGTGATGATCCACCAAAGTAATTATTGCCAAATGTCAATATATTGCAGATTTCAATGTAAATATTGCTCATTATCAATACAAATATTGCCTAATACCAATACAAATATTGCCTAATACCAATACAAATATTGCCTAATACCAACATAAATATTGCTGAATACCAATATAAATATTGCCAACTATCAATGTAAATATTGCAAAATATCAATATAAAAATTGCCAAGTATCAATGCAAATATTGCATAGTACAACAAACATTACGACGAAACCTAATATACGGATTTCACGAAATTTTTCCTGATGATTTTCAGAATATCTGAAATACTTGCAGAAATGATTCCAAAAGCTACATTATTTATTTATTATCAGCAGGGATGAAAAAACAACGCTTGGACATACTCTAACACACTCATTTCAAGTTCACCAGCAGCGAAATATATGCTACTAGGAGTGTGAAGTATTTTCATTAAATTTACTGATTTTGCAAGCGGTCACTTTCTATTAATACTACATGGTTTTTATGATTTTATGTGTTCCAAGCATTAAAATTAATTAATTCAACAATTTAGAAAAGATTTGAAGTGAAAATATTCAAATTTGAATTCAAAAATTCAGATTTTGTATGTATTTACAGTGTTTTCACCACTTAAATTTTCTCAAGTCAGAAAAATGTGATCAAGACATCCCCTGGCAGGGCTTTTGAGCGGGATCTTTGAGTTAGATGATAATTCAACTGAATATAATGTTATTTCCGACCGGCGCAATCGAAAACATATTCAGAACTTGACTTAAACATTGATACTTTATGCTATCACTGTAATTTTTTCCTAAGTCAAAATTGCATTATTATGTAAACATAAGAAAGCTAAGTTTACAGGCGAATTCAGTTGCGGGTAGTTAGTATTAACAATATTAATAGTGTTTTTGATGTTTTACTTTAGAGTCAATACTGGAACTAACTTAGAGAAAATTTAAATCAGGATCATACTTAATAACCAGTCCACATAGCCATTCGCATGAAGTTGTTGCGTTGAATTTGTTGTTGTCGCGCTAGTTCCTGCTCGTTAACAAGCAAATGATATTGATAAAGGTTGGGCTGTGGAACTTGCTGTTGATTTGCATAATACGTTCGTTGGGAAGCGTTGGCTTGAGGCACGCTTACAGCGTAGCCGCCTGTGTTGATGCCAAAGTCAACTGCTGGAGGAAACTGGGATTGTTGTTGTTGCTGTGCTTTTACAACAGCTTGAACAATCAGCTCAGGTGTAATTACACTGTTATTAATATATTGCTCTGGAGTTGCAGACCGCGCTGGAGTTTCAGGCGTAGGCGTAACGAGTGGCTGAGGCACAGCTGCAGCGTTGGGTTTGTTTTGCTGTTGCATTTTCAACAACTCTTGCAACAATTTGACAACGGTTGGATCAGACGATTGAACCTGAACATTTGAAGCTGGAGGCACTGTTGGCTTCAGCACCTCAGCCTTCGGCGGGGTAGGAGTCTTAGGACTCTTACTCTTAGGATGCTATCAATACATCATTTACAAGTGACTCATCGCAAGTAAGACAAATACCTTTGGGGTTTTTTGCTTCTTGAGCACGGGCGGCGATGAGAATTCAAACTTCTGTGGCTTCGATGCAAGCCTGTCGAAGTGGAGTACGCGAGCACTGAGCCCAAGATGCAGTCTGGTGGCTTGCCCCCTGGTTGTTTTGGTAACAAAAAATAATTGTCGGTTGCGAAGAACCAACCGTCAGCCTGCTTAAGACGGCGGGTTTCCTCCGGGCTGATCTCGCCTTCCGGATCCGGACTCGGGGTCGAGGGAATTGTTGACGACTCTGGTGACTTCGGGGTTTCCGGCGAAAATGTCGATTGCGGGGGGACCTTGGCCTTGTTGTCCTGTACCACCTGTGGCTTGCCCTGACCAGTTACTTCCACATCTTTCTGCTAGTTCACGAACTGAGAGATCGACCCATAGTTTGTACCGATGAAAACCTGAAGTCCATTGGGATTCTTGACCGCGTCGGCAGCCTTGGGCAGTGGCGGTGCCTTGGGGGGTGCCTGCATGGAAAGCATTTCTACGTATTGTCAATATTTGCAACGAGGCAACCGATTAAACAAATGAGAGACACAAGACAGTTTACCTGAATGAGTGCTTTTGCTTTTGCTTTATCATGTTGCTTAATCGGTTGCTTGGTCTTATTGGGATCCGAAGCTTTGGCTTTCTTGGCAGGCTTCTTGGGCTTGGCTACTTTGGCTTTCTTGGCAGGTGGGGGTGCACTTTCTTTCACAGCCATTTTCCCATCAGGGACACAGCCGGTGAGTGGGGCTGGGGGTGGGGGGGAGGGGGGGGGTGGGGGTGGGGGTGGGGCTGGGGCAGGAGGTGCAGGCCTCCGACGCTGAAGGCGTCCTCCCTGCGCAGGCACCGGTGCATTCTCCCAAAGACCAGCAGCAGAACGTCTCTTGGTCGTCGCGTTGTACGAGTAGATCACGTTGGGAGCAAGTTCGTTCCAACTGACAGGCCAATCCCAGTACTTGCTGCGAACTTTTTCTGGCAAGTCGACATCCGCCACTCTGACAACATCAGGCAGACCGTTGATGGTCAGATATCCTTCTCCATTGAAGTCGCTTCGAATAGTATGAACACTCTCTACGAGAGGTCTTGCCATGTTGAAAACAAACGCCTTTCTGAGCAACCCTTTTGCCGAGCAACCCTTTTTTCGAATTGACCAACGCTCATCAGCCGGAACTTTTCAGTTCCCCAAAAACTGCCCCAAAAACCTGTCCTAAACTTTGCAAATCCCCACTAGTGCCGAAATTGCCTTCGGTTTTTTTCGAAAATGGCGCCCCGAGACTCCTAAGTTGTCAAGCCCAGCACTGCAAGATAGCGCTGTTTTTCAAATCTGAAACCACAGTTCGACTGAGAGGTCTTATAAAACGCTTTTACTTTTCCGCTACTTGAAACTCGTTGTGATGCCTTTTATTTTTTAGGCAGCCTGCCTTTATGGACTGCTTAGCGTTGTTTTTGGTACTGAGTCCCTTACTGCGAATGCACTCCATTTGCTTGTGCAATGCTAGTGCAGTACTGTGCCAACTGTGCTGATATGTTTAGGCTGTTTTTTTTTGGGCTAATGCAACACCAATCTCCGGGACAGGAATGGAGTAAAGGTCGGTGTTCATTTTTTGCCACGAGTTGCGTGCTTGCTTGCCCGAGATAGTGACTTAAATTGTGAACTGAAACGACAGGGCCTAGGTCGGCCCCCTCCTCGGATGCTTTGTTCGGTAAATCTTCGAAAAGCAAGCAAGGTGGACATGATCAACGTGACAATAGCGGGTTCATACCAAACCCCCCCCCCCCCCCTTCCGTTCTCTTGCTCTCTCTTTCTCTTCTCTTTTTTTCTTTCTCTCTCTGTGTGTCTCTCTCTCTCTCTCTCTTCCTCTCTCTCTCTTTCTTTCTTTCTTTCTCTCTTTTTGTTTCTCTCTCTCTCTCTCATACCTACAACCCCCCCCCCCCGTTCTCTTTCTCTTCTCTTTCTTTCTTTCTCTCTCTCTCTCTCTCCCTCTCTCTTTCTCTTCTCTTTCTTTCTTTCTCTCTCTCTCTCTCTCTCTTCCTCTCTCTCTTTCTTTCTTTCTTTCTCTCTTTTTCTTTCTCTCTCATACCTACAACCCCCCCCCCCGTTCTCTTGCTCTCTTTCTCTTCTTTCTTTTTCTCTCTCTCTCTCTCTTCCTCTTCTCTCTTATTTCTTTCTTATTTCTTTCTTATTTCTTTCTTATTTCTTTCTTATTTCTTTCTTATTTCTTTCTTATTTCTTTCTTATTTCTTTCTTATTTCTTTCTTATTTCTTTCTTATTTCTCTTATTTCTCTCTTATTTCTTTCTTATTTCTTTCTTTTAAAAAAAATATTGGCATACAACTTAGAGTTCCATTTGCCTCCGCCTTCGAGGAGATGTACGGCGTTACTCCTCAGTATTTCTCTACGACCTCAGTTCAGACAGGCGGCATGTCTGATACTGTCACGCCCACTCCGTTTGCCGACATGTATGGGACAGACGGGGTGGGAGGCGGCTTCGACTCCATGTATGGGTCAGAATGGGTGTCAGTGACTGAGGGACCAACTTCGGGAAGACATTCTTCTTGTTTTCAGGCAACGGATTGGGGAAGGGCTGTTACGGCTGGGCAGGAAGCTAATAACGCTGACTTCTGAACCTCACCGGAGCCGCTGTATCTGTGCCTTGGCATGGAGGCCACCCCGTTGGTTCGACCACGTAAGACTGACAGGGCCTACAAGCACGTCAAGAGAAAGGCCGTGCCCACCCCTACAGTCAGACCGACAGCGTTGAAGAAATCGCTTGGAATGTCATACGCCGACCTGACGCACGAAATAGGCGCAGCTTGCTGTTCCAAGTATAAGTGCCACCTGTGGGTCAGTCCCTGGCACGCTATTCTAGGGCGGGCCGATTCTTGTTCGCAGTCTTTCAGGGATTTGACCGCCTGGGTATGTGGACAGCTTCAGGCCATGACCTTAAGCAATGCGGATCTTCAGTAGTACAGGTAACACAGTTCTCCCTGTTTTTTCCCACCCCTGTGGACTTATTGTAATGCATTGTCCCTTGCTGCAGGCATCGTGGTACGCCCGTGTGCCGGGTCATGTGGCAACGTATTTACGGCGTCGGCGCTGTCACTCTTGGCAAAGCCAAGAAGCTTTTGCGTCACTCCGCGAAGTATTACGAGCGGGCGTACACACCGCAGTCCGACGTGTCGGACTTGGTGTCGACATTGTTGATGCGTAAGTTTGTGGAGGAGTGCGAGACCATAGCAGACGGACTGTGGCACCTCCAAGACGTGGAGAACTTTCCGGAAGTGCAGAAGTACGTGAGCATGAATTGGGCCTGGGCGTGCAACACCCTTCTGGTTGGGCAGCGCTGCAAGAGTGATAACCCCCCCCGGCGACCAGATCATACGCAAGGTGTGGCGCGAGAACTTCAAGTTTGTGAAGCCGATCCGCAAAGGAGACTTTTCCAAGTGCGAGATTTGCGGGGACCTGGCGAGGAGGCATGAAGATGGCTTCCAGACAGACGCTGCGGCGAAGCTCTGGCGGCTGGATAACCACCAACACCACAAGGTACATCGCAAGTGCAGAGAGGAATCCTTGCAGCGTGCTCATGACGCAGCTGTGACAAAAGCTAGGTGTACAGCGTGGACGATAGATATGACCAAACCTTTCAACATCCCCAATTGTGCTAGGGGTACTTGTCTTTGTACGCAAATCTCATAGTGGTTTGTGTTTTTTGTGTGTGTGCAGCAAACCAAGCCTTCAAAAGGAAGAAGGTGATACGTTTGCATGCCGGTGGGGCGACAAGCTTCAGTCACGACAAAAAGTTTGTCTTGGTTCGTTTGCCGAATGTTGACAAAGGCGGCAATGAGAACTTCACGTGGTTGTACCATCTTTTGCGCTGGGAGCTCTTCCACCCAGACACTAAGCCGGCGGGAAAATTGTATATCGACTGGGACGGTGGGTCGGAGAACACCACCGCTACGGCACTCGCTTTTTTTTCGCACTTGGGTCGCTATGGGGTGGAAAGTCAAGATCGAAACGCACTGAATGGTCCGCTCCCATACGCATAACAAGCAAGACCAGGAGTTTTTTACCTTGCGCTACTGCGGCTGGAAGACCACACTGTACGTCACCTCGCTGGCGCAGGGTCTATTCAATCTTCTCCGCGGGTTTCATAAGTGCAAAGAGAAGTACGTAATCCTGCTCCTTGCCTCGAGTTATGATTGGAAGAGCTACTTTACTCCGTCCATAAACCCCAATTGGAATTTGCGGGTGGCCTCGCAGCCCTTAGCGTGGCAATATTCCGTCCCCGAGCCGACTACCTTCCGCCTTCCGGTGGTGCGTGTCAAGACTTGGGGCGACAGCCAGCAGAAGTGGCATGGAGAAGAAGATGACCCGGATGGTCGTCCTTTGCTACCTTACGTCGGTGCCCCTGGTAAAAATTTGAATCTAGTTACCCTTTTGACTATTTCCTTTTGTTGACGACTGCAGAGGCACTGAAGCCCGAGAAGCTGCCGTTAGTGGATTGGGCAACTGAGCAGATCAAAAGGGATACTAGATTATTGGCCTCCAGGTTTTGTTCCGCCGAAGAGAGTGAGTCCATCAACGCAGTCTTGGACAACCTGCATTGCCTTGACCAAGTCCACTGGGACGGCGCAGAAGGTGAAGGCGGCCTGCCTGGCAGGCCTGGGCATTTCAAGTGCGTGGACAAGAAAGGCGTGGAGTGGAAGGCGCATGTGCGCGTGCTCGACGACATACCTGACAACCCGTGGGCGCTGCCTGAGGATAGACAGAAAGCTGTGGATGATACGATCTGCCTGTCGGAAGACGAGCGCAAGTCCTTCCCAACTTGTTTTTTCACCAATGACCGCCACATGCCCAGACATCCACGCTGGTATGGGGCACGCAGGCTTAACGATCAGGAGCGTCGAGCGCAGGACTTCAAAAACCCTGCACCGCAGAGGCAGCTTCACGAGAGTGTGGCTGAGGCATTCCCTTGCGACGCTGCGCAACTGACCAAGAAGTGTACAGTGCCTGCGTTGAAGGCGTGGCTGCGTCTACACGGACAGGATGCTCAAGGCAACAAGCAGGCTTTGGTAAACGCTGTGTGCGCTCACTTTGGCGCGTGTTCCTGCAACCTACCTGCTGGCGGAGCTGCTGTTCCCAATCCACCTCAAGGTGGCCGTGCCCGTGGCGGTCGTGGTGGCCGTGCCCGTGGCGGTCGTGGCGGTCGTGGTGGCCGTGCCCGCGCAAGTGAGAGCCTAGCTGCGCCAGCTCTGCCAGACGAATCCAGCGATTCTGATCAGCCCCTTGTTGCGCCTCCTCGCAAGCGACAACGAGTTTGAATTCAACCGCGGCCGAGACGACAATTTCGACGGATGGTTGAAGAAGTGGATGAAATGTTTGACGAACAGCAAGAAGAGTCTAAGCTTGATCAGAATGAACAGATCTTGCTGTCGCGACGCTCAAAAAGCCAAGCGCGGGTTGCCTTGCAGCAGCATTACGCTCAGTCAGACACTGAGTCTGAAGCCGCGGTAAACGTGCGGCTGCCTGGTGGACTTGCAGAAGAGTCAGAGTCAGCTGAGTCAAACTGGAGCGACGAAGAGCAGTCAAACTAGTTTTTTTTGCTTTTATTTAGTGCAGATACTTGTGTGAGCTCGTCTGCAAGTTTTTTCGACATAAAATCTGAATTGGCTGATGAACTCTCAACGTTTCCGGGTGAGTGAAGTGTAACGAGTCAGGAAAAGTATTAAAGTATTTTTTTCGTTAAGCTCATTTAATCTATTTTAATGAAAACATTAATAATATAAATTCTGTGATTAATACTAACTATTCACTGCAAAATCTGTGATTAATGTTGGTTTTCCAACATTTTCTGTTAGCTTCATGACTTAGGTGAAATGAAAGATATTTCCATAAAAAATTAAGTTTTGAAGTCAAGTTCTGAATATGTTTTCGATTGCGCCGGTCGGAAATAACATTATGTTCAGTTGAATTATCATCTAAATCAAAGATCCCGCTCAAAAACCCTGCCAGGGGATGTCTTGATCACATTTTTCTGACTTGAGAAAATTTAAGTGGTGAAAACACTGTAAATACATACAAAATCTGAATTTTTGAATTCAAATTTGAATATTTTCACTTCAAATCTTTTCTAAATTGTTGAATTATCTTCTAATGTCGGGAGAGGATTTCTCTCTTCCTCTAGCACCTTGTTAACACGAGCATAGTTAACTGTCAGGCGCCATTCTCCTCCTGGCTTCGGCACTATTCTCGGTTGTGAGACTATTGGAGATGTTGATCTCTCAATAAAGTCCTCATTGAGCAGCTGTCTTGCTAGCTCCTCCGCTATTTTCGCCTCATGTATACTCAAATTCGCCCTTCGTGGTGCCGGTGACGGCTCCGCACCCGGTATTTTGTAAATAACCGCAGTGAAATCTTCAGGCTTGACACCACCTGCATGTGGAGGGTAAAAAATTTCCTTGTTCGCCTCTAATTTGGCTTTTAAAAGCTCCTTCTCCTTCTCCGTGCCTACTCCTTCTTCCAATATTTTCCGCGCCGCCTCTTGAAAATCTTCATCAGACATCTACTTAATTAATTTTAATGCTTAGAACACATAAAATCATAAAAACCATGTAGTATTAATAGAAAGTGACCGCTTGCAAAATCAGTAAATTTAATGAAAATACTTCACACTCCTAGTAGCATATATTTCGCTGCCGGTGAACTTGAAATGAGTGTGTTAGAGTATGTCCAAGCGTTGTTTTTTCATCCCTGCTCATAATAAATAAATAATGTAGCTTTTGGAATCATTTCTGCAAGTATTTCAGATATTCTGAAAATCATCAGGAAAAATTTCGTGAAATCCGTATATAAGGTTTCGTCGTAATGTTTATTGTACCAAGATAAATATTGCCAAATACCAATATAAATATTGCGGAATACCAATATTAATAACGCTAAATATCAATGTAAATATTGCCAAATATCAATATAGATATTGCCAAATATGTATATAAATATTGCAGAATACCAATATAAATATTGCAGAATACCAATATAAATATTGCCAAATATCAATGTAAAGATTGCCAAATATCAATATAACGATTGCCAAATATCAATATAAATATTGCCCATGGTAGGTACAAAACCCATGAGTGGTACGTCCGATACGGCCGACGCGGAGAAGCCATGAACGCCAACCTGCTTGAAGATCAGAAGGCAAAGCACATCAAAGGTGTGAAGTACCTTGCCGCTTTAAGTGGTGTTCCTGGTTTCGATGTAGCACGTGATTTCTTCCTGGACCTAATGCACCTTATTTGGAACCTGTTCCAGCATTTCATCCGAATGACTTGGAAGCAAACACAGGCAGAAACCAACAACCAGAAGAGTAAAGGACACAAGGTGAAGCCGTTACCACGTTTCTATATACGGAAGCAGCAAGCAGGAGAAAACTTCCAGGAATATCAAACAGCAATGCGGAAAGCCAAGCAGAAGCACGACCGGGACACAAAGTTGGTCGAGCAGGCTCTGATCGACTATCAAGAGCTGGGTTTGGATGCAGCCGCCAGGTACGAAGTTTGCAACAGGTTTATAAGTATAATGGCTCCGAGAGGTATGAAGGGTACAGGGTCACCCTATGGTAACTTTGGATCATTTAAATCTGCGGACGCAAGCTTTTTTTTCAAGTACTGCCCGTGGATTTTCGACAGCATTGACGATATCAAAGCAACACGACTTGCGACTATAAAAAGAATATTTCTGGTGGCACGTCTCTGCATGAGGCGCACACTTCCGGCCGACGTTAAGGAAAAGATTGGGCTTTTCTTCACCGAGCAGGTTACTACCTTGTACGTTGTAATTTACCCTCTGTTGCGTCAAAAGATCAAGGCGAAGTCGTGGAACTCCACCTTGATCTTTTCACGCCCGTCATCTGTCGATGCTCCCAACATGCGCTCAGCAAATATTTGGGATCGGAAGATCATGTACGTACGATCTCTGTTGATTGGGAAGAAATCTCTCGTACATACAGGATCTTCCATCGACCGGTCTATCAATATTGCATCAATTTCAATGTTAATATTGCTTTTTTGCAATATTAATATTGGCATAATTTCAATGTTAATATTGCTTGTTTGCAATATCAATATTGCATCAATGTCAATATTAATATTGCTTTTTGGCATTATTAATATTGCATCAATTTCAATATTAATATTGCAAAAAATTTTAATATTAATATTGCGTTTTTGCAATATTAATATTGCACAATTTCAATATTAATATTGCTTTTTGCAATATTAATATTGCATAACTTCAATATTAATATTGCTTTTTTGCAATATTAATATTGCATACATTTCAATATAAATATTGCTTTTTTGCTCAAATGTTAATATTAATATTGCTGTTTCGAAATACAAATATTGACAATATTTCAATACTTGTATTACCGTTTTGAAACATAAATATTGACATTCTTTTTGTATATTGCTTTTGGTATATTGATCCAGTAATGATATCATGTGTTATTTTGGTAGGTGGTGGAAATTGCACATGGTATACCCAAGACGGAACATACGTACTGGCTGCATCAGTTTGCCTGCAAAGTAATCAAACAGATGGCTGAGTGGGGCCCAGTGCCTGACGTGGCTGCTTTTGGTTTAGAGTGTGAAGGAGGAGAAAGTAAAAAACAAGTGCACACCTCCCACGAGCCAGAGAAGACTTTCATAAAGCGTTGGCAGCAAAAGGCAGTAACGTCCTTTTCGGCTCTGGGAAAAGCTAGCAATGATATCAAAGAAAAGAGAATCTTTGCTGACCTGGAGATCGCCCGATCCTACGGAGGGAGAGATGTAAACTTTGCACAGATTGGATACGAAATGATTTGACCCAGGAAGAAAAGATTTCTGAAACCTAAGGAAAGCGCGGAGGCGGTACGATTTGTCGCATCCTGCTGGGAAAAAATTCCGCAATGGCAGCATCTGTCTGCGCAGCCGCATTTTGAGAAGGAAGAGATGCTGTTGTGCAGGAAAGTCTGCATCAAAGGAGTGCAGATATCTTGTACCACAAATGCACGAGGACAACTGTTTGCAGGTGGAAACAGCTCATTGCTGATAATTTTTGTTGCCCGCTTTTCTCCATATTTATGTTGCTTATGTTGCTTTTTACTAACGTCAATATTTATGTTGCTTTTGTACAATATAAATGTTGATTGAATTTCAATATTTATATTGATTCACTGCAATGTAAATATTGAAGATGTTGCAATATTAATATGCTTGTTTGCGATATAAATATTGACTAAATGTCAATACTTATATTGCTTTTTTGAAATATAAATATTCACTTAATCTCAATATTTATATTGCTAAAAAAGCAATATAAATATTGCACAGATTTCAGTATTTATATTGCTTTTCTGTAATATAAATATTGACTAAACTGTTTGCAGGTGGCAGCAGCTTCCTGACTCTTGATGGGAAAAGTTTGAAGAGCATTTTCGAAGATGCAACTCACAATTTCTTTTTTGTCTGTAATGAGCGACCGTATGCCGCATGCGTGGAATACTACGTTCGTTTATCATTTGATTCAGCGCTGTCTCAGAGTTCTGTTTTGGCAAGAGTACAACTTTTTCAGACAATCCCATACGAAAACGAGCGTTTGATATCTATCTGTGACTCAAGTCTGCAAAAACCAACTTTGACATTCCTGCCGCTGTGCTACTTGAAAGAGCCGTGCATGGTGGCACCAGTTCCGTTGCAAGCGCGGCGATGGTTTTTCATACAGGTGGATCAGACCACAGCCTCCAGCAACAGATGCAACAACAACAACAACAACAACATCAGCAACATCAACAACGACAACCGCAACAACCACAGCAGCAACAACGACAACCGCAGCAACCACAGCAGCAACAAGGACAACAACAACACCAACAACAGCAGCAGTTGCAAGTTGTAGATTTAGAGGAAACAGACGAAGAGGAAGAACAACAACATCAGCAACATCAACAAGGACAACCGCAACAACCACAGCAGCATCAACAAGGACAACCGCAACAACCACAGCAGCATGCGCAATTGGAAGTTGTAGGTTTAGACGACACAGACGAAGAGGAAGAAAAAAAAGAACAAGTAAGAGGAGGACCCGGACGAGGTGAAGAAGAAGAAGAAGAAGAAGAAGAAGAAGAAGAAGAAGAAGAAGAACAAGAACAAGAACAAAAACAAGAAGAACAAGAAGAAGAAGAACAAGAAGAAGAAGAACAAGAAGAAAAACAAGAAGAAAAACAAGAAGAAGAAGACGAAGAAGAAGAAGAAGAAGAAGAAGAAGAAGAAGAAGAAGAAGAAGAAGAAGAACCTGTCATATTCCTTTGTGAATAAAATCAATATACATATTGAAAAAGTACAATATTAATATTAAAACTATGCGATATAAATAATGCAGTTTTACAATATAAATTGTTTTTAATATAAATATTGTGTGAGTAATTACCACGATGGAGTGGATGGTTCTCAAAATTGGAGTGGTGCACTTAAAAAATATGCTCTCTGTCCCCTCTCCCACATCAAAACTAGCAGTTAGTACTAGTATACGTCATAGCAGGCAGTAGTACTCGTAGTAGTAGTTAGTAGTTAGTAGTAGTTAGTAGCTAGTAGTAGTAGTAGTAGTAGTAGTAGTAGTAGTAGTAGTAGAAGTAGTAGTGGTAGTAGCAGTAGTAGTAGTAGTAGTAGTAGTAGTAGTAGTGGTAGTTTTCATTATTCTTAATAATTTGAGAAGTCGGTCACCATCTAGTTAAATCAATAGCTCTTGAGCTAACGATTTGTATGGATGACCAGAGGTTAAATTTCTTAACTTCATTAAATCGAAGGCCTAGGCCTAGTAGTAGGAGTAGTAGTAGTAGTAGTAGTAGTAGTAGTAGTAGTAGTAATAGTAGTAGTAGTAGTAGTAGTAGTAGTAGTACTCTGCCTGTCTGTCTATCCATCTATCTATCTTGTACCTACCTATCTATCTGTCTATCTATATGCATGAATTGCCATCAAAATCCGGGGTCATAGTGCCCAAAGGCCACTACCGAGTCACAGTTGAAGGAAAACGTGACTTTGGAAACTTGCGGCGAGGACAGAAAGGCAAATGTTGTATTGTAAAGAAAGCGGCCACTCAGTGTAATTCAGAATGTCCTGCCGGCATACGCAAATTATAGTACCCGTGGTGACCGGTAACTTGAAATGATGGCAGCTAAGACTCGAACCGCCGTAAAAAGGCTGGTAACCGTTGGCTTTTAAGGATTTAAATCATTAATGAATGAATATTGATCGAATTCAGTGTAACGAGTCGGATCCGTGGCATCCGACTTATCGGAATGACTACCGTACCGGACCGAAACATTAATATTGTGTTAAACTTTCTTCAAGTTTTTACTTCAAGTTTACACTTCTATTTTTAGTTCCGTTACTTCATTTTCCATTTATTTATCAACCGTCACGCCATAACTTGTAGTTGTTACGTTTTCAACTGCCGTTAACAGATCAATTTATTTCCCTTTAACAGCTAGCTTTTTAGAAAAGCTCAGTGACTATTGCCTTTTTTCACCATATCTGAAAACTTTTATTCCTTTGACCGCTATTTCCGGTCTCCAGTCATACTTTATTTCCTTGGACAGTGTTTTCCGGTTTCCAGTCCACGCTCCAAGTAAAATGGTAAAACAAGTCAGATAGGTTAGTTAAAGTGGTAATACTTAATATATTTTCCTTTATTTTTCTCAGACCAACTTGAACAACTCCAACTGCTACACAACACGTGTAGCACTTGAATACTATTCGTTAGTTCTCAGAATTTGCATTTTTCGCAAGGGACAAGTAGTCTGTCAAGCAAGTGTACTAAATAAACTGGAATTGACCATCCCAGCGTCTTTTGGTACCTTCCCTGTTCTCGGAAGTATGTTGAGATCAAATGACAGCCGTGTGTGTATTCATTTGAATGCCGGTTGGTAATTTCCTCACAGGAGGGTAGTCAAGAATTACAATTCGAATTTCCCTATTTTTTCGGAAGAGTCACACTTTGTGTGTGCTGTCGACAGCTCGAATTGGGGAACACCTACCTGCTTCTGGAAACACCAACAGCGAGCAAGCTCAATGTCTGCCATTACACCCACACAGGACAGCTAGTTCACCTGTCTTTGAGTGGCCGGTCATGGTGACCGTTGTTCATGTTCACCACACGCAGAGAGGCGACTTGTACCATGTATTCAAGTCTTGTTCAAGTCTTGTTCAAGTCTGTTCAAGTCCCTTGCATACATAGGACAGTCCCTCAAGCAAGACCCATCGAGTAGCAACCAACCCTGAAGGTCTCCTTTGCAAATTCCAGACCTGTTTGCTACATCGTGGGTCTTCTACGTTCAGGTGTGACAAAAAGAGCCTTCCAGCCTCATTTCCTCGCCCCAATTACGACCTGCTCAGTACAGCTCGAATTGGGGAACACCTACCTGCTTCTGGAAACACCAACAGCGAGCAAGCTCAATGTCTGCCATTACACCCACACAGGACAGCTAGTTCACCTGTCTTTGAGTGGCCGGTCATGGTGACCGTTGTTCATGTTCACCACACGCAGAGAGGCGACTTGTACCATGTATTCAAGTCTTGTTCAAGTCTTGTTCAAGTCTGTTCAAGTCCCTTGCATACATAGGACAGTCCCTCAAGCAAGACCCATCGAGTAGCAACCAACCCTGAAGGTCTCCTTTGCAAATTCCAGACCTGTTTGCTACATCGTGGGTCTTCTACGTTCAGGTGTGACAAAAAGAGCCTTCCAGCCTCATTTCCTCGCCCCAATTACGACCTGCTCAGTCAGGAAGTCTACCACCGAGAGGAATGCCTCAACATCTCTCGTACGCTGCGCACCAACCTCAAGGTCCCCTGAGACACATACAGGAAGGCCCTCAAGGACGGCTCGGCCAAGAAGCTCTCGCCCCAGACGGACGGAATCAGCCGCGCCCACTTCATTAAGGTCGTACTAATGACTTTAAATAAGGACCTCGGCCCCCTCTTAGCGAAAGCAGTAAAGGACTGCCTTCTCAATCTTGAGGAGGAGCCTTTTCTCCCCATGCAGCCCCTTGAGCAGATGGTGGATTATTGGTTGGACCCATCCACTTTCCACAAGTGGACCGCTTATAGGGGTGAGAGAGACCTAGCTATAAGTAGGTACAACGACCTTGCGAAAAAGGTCGGTTGGGTTCTGTCCCCGGACAACGTCCCCAGCTCTATACGCTACGTGACGATTCCGGCACCAGCGGCCACGGCGGCTCCTACCATGGGCCCAACTCGCCCCCCGCTGGCAGGAGCAACGACTACGACTACGACTACCGTACGACTACGGCTACAGCTACGGCAGCGACGATGCCTCCGGCTACGGCGGCAGCATCGTCATCGCGCTTCATGGCGGCCCCCGCCCTGGTAAGGTTCCCCCCAACTGGCTCCCAACGCTTTGGTGGCCCCATCACAGCCTTCCCATGTCGACCCTCTCGCCCTTCAGGAAGTAGTTTGGGCCCCATAGGCGGGTCAGAGGCACAGCGTTCCCTGTTTTCCCGACCGAGACCGACTGCTGACGGGGCATTTTCCCCACTAGCATCAGGGTATGGTTCATCCCCGACCCCGAGGTTTTCTCAACGTAGCCCAAGTCGGGATCATTCGCCTCCCCTCCGGACTCCCGGTACGAAGACAGCGGCGCGCTTTTTGTCTCCCCTTACGGAAGGGTAGTCGAGGAGGAAGAGTCGAAAGGGCCTCTGTTCTCTTTCTCTCCTGAGCGAGGGGCAGAACCAGCCGACGGTGACAGCCTCCCCCTATCCCCCCGAGTCGGGCAGTCCTCAAGCCGACCCCGTTCTGCCCCTCCACGTATCGTGACTTTCTCCACAGTTAGGCAATCGCTCCCGCCAGCTGGTGGGAGCGACGAAGATGGAGAGACCGGGACGGCGGTCGCGGAAACCGCAGCCTCCGCAGCGGTCACGCCAGAGGTAGCCGGAACGGCTTTAGCCGGCCCAGCTGCCCCGACGATCGAAGCGGAGGAGGACAACCCGTCTGGAAGCAGAGCGTCAACTAGTGCATCCTCTGGTAGTGGCGAGCAGCCCTCGTCGAGTAGCTCCGAGCCGTCACGTACCCGGAATGGTATACGCTTTAGTGGCAGCGCCGTCCTTATGATGGTTGCGCCATTTGAGTCTGTTACCGAACGGAACCAACGCCGCATGCGGGAGATCAAAAAGCTTAAGTTCGACCACGTATCATTAGGATACACTTTGCATCTGTTCCTTTCCAATCTTTCCCTTTTTATGACCCAGTCTGAGGCCGAGATCTTCCTCAACGCGTGGTCGGCAAGAACTTCTTCCAAAGACTCCTACATGAAGTCTCTGCAGCCCTTGCCATGGATCTGGCTGGACTACCGAGTAGAATCACGATGGAAAATCGACATCGTCTACGACGTTACCAAGCCTTTCGGCCCGAGTTACAGGAATGACATGAAGAGACGGTCGAAAGAGAACTTACCAATTATATCACGCGTTTACAGAAGCTCTTCAGGCAGCTGCAGAACGAAGGCCTTGTGGCCGAGGAATCCCATAAGTATGAGGTAGCCCGGCGATGTGTCTCCCCTATGGAGATACAGCACATAGAGGCCCTGCAGATAGAAAGGAAGAAGCGGGGCATTGCGCCGACACGCACGTTGGAAGAGATGAGGTACCTCATCCTCAAGGCTAACCCGCGTACCTTGACGGATTGAGACCCCAAGATGATCCTGACGGCACCGGATTCCGACTACGGCCGACGCCCTCCTCGCAAGGAGAGGGCCAAGGAAAGCACGAGGAAGCCAAGAACCAAGTGGCCCCGCGACATCCCCTCGGGTAATCAGCTGCAGGTCGTGGCGAGGCAAGCTCCGGCGTCCTATCAGCAGAACAAGCCGAAGTCTGGCCAAGGCCCGGACCAACGCAAGGGCTCAGCGCCTTCGAGTTCGTCAGGCGGGCGTACAACCAAGACTGCACGCTTTTCTGGGGCCAACGCGATCAAGATCGCCAAGCCGGCCCATTGGACGAAGGACCCCGCCAAGGAGAACCGCGCGCCGCACAACAAGAGCTCCGAGCCCTGCGCCTACTGTCAACACTTCGGCAAGGTCGATAAACCAAATCATACACTCGAAGTCTGTAGGACACGCAGTGTCGCGCGATCTGGAGAAGGGGCTTAACTCGCATTGGTGCACCCCGCGGGCCGGGAAGCAACGCGCTGGCCCCGGACAGAAGGATCGACGCGGAAAAGACCACAAGGAACGCAAGGATGCCCCTATGGCGGCGGTGATGGCGGCTCAAGCGACGATAGACGACCCTAGCCAGGTAAGCACCCATAATATATTGGACGACTGGACTGACACGGCTCTTGAATGCCGTTATGTCGCTCCCGTACGACCTCGTAAGGCAAATGTCCTCCAAGGACGGGTCCTGGCTATTGCCGGACTGGATCAGACCGCCGACAAGGCTATCGACATCTTTGTCATAATTGACACTGGACGTAATACCTTGGGGCTGATCCACCCACGCTTGTGCTCCAAGATGGGCCTGACTGAAATGGATTTGCCCATCCTGACAGCCCGCACAGCTCAAGGGATCATAACTGTGGTGAGAGGCATACGTCTCTACATCTAAGTCCTCCCTACAAGAGGCTGGGATGAGATTTACCTTTACACCTCCCAGCATGTTCCCCCGGGAGCGGATATTCTGCTTGGCACTGCCCTTATCATGCAGACCAACATATCCACGGATGCCCCTTTTCACCCGTATGGCAGCTGGCCAACAGTGGAGGACGAACAAATCCTATTGGATGAGTTTGAAATCCTGACCCCGCCCCGACAGCCCAGCGAGACTATCAATCAGGTTTTGCGAAGCAGGACAATCCTAATAGATGGTCCCTGCCAACAGGTGGTCACACTGATGGACCTCCCCTCGGATGATAACGAGGAGGAAGCCCAAAAGCAAGACCTTAAGGAATGTCCTTTTAGTCTCCTCCCTTTGGTGGCGATCACCACTGACGGGAGTGATGATGAAGAGGAACAGGAAGGGAAAGAAGAAAGCGAAGAGAAGACAGACGAGACGGAGGAGAAGCAGGAGGACAGTACTGACCGTACATCCCCCACACCGCGACAGACACGATCTCGGATCACAGCGGCCCGACTGGACCGTACACCGGTCTCGGCTTTTCCGATCACGGGTCTCCCCCCAATACGCGAGGAGGAGGACGTGACTCCTCAGGGACCACCGTCACCTAGTGAGACGGCGACGCCAGCCCAGGCTGATCTTGAAGGAGCCACCGCTTCAAGCTCAAGCTCGAGTTCTTCGAGCTCGGGGCAAGATCACCGGGCCACGCAAGCCTCACACGAGACTCCCGGAGGACCATCACCCACTCCACCGCGTCTTCTAGCGAGTGGGCACGCAAGCCCGGATCGGCCGATACGCCTAGCCTGTTAGGACCCAGGGAGTCTCCCATAGAACCTACTTTCTCACCGACAACTCCCGCTTACTCGCCCGCTTTGTCGAACGTCACGTCACCGTCTCCCCCCGGCGCTAAGGCACAACCAGGTGCTAGCGTTACATCGCCCGCTCTCTCGAACGTCACGTCTCCTAACGCACTCATTCTCCTCCAAGACCGACTCGATTGGAAAGGGAGCTTATAGTGATAGATGGCACGCCCCCGGCGGCGACGTCGTCGTCAGGGACACCGGCGCGTCAAACCGCTACGCCTGAACCACTATCACAAGCTAGCTCCTCACCGTCCTCCTTGCCGCGATCACTTCCACCCTTAGCCCAGCAATCTTCTATACCAGCATTGCCACAATTTTGGACACAGAGATCACAGCGATCATTAGGGTTTTCTCTCATGTCCTGCCGCTATGGATCAATCTCCCCTAGCGCAGCTCGAACCTTCCCACAAGGAGATTCGAATCTGACTAACCTTCAGCTCATAGCGGTCCGAGGCCGCGCTATAACGGATACTGGCATGAGATAAATCGACCAGGGAAGACCTACAACTCCACGGAGAGCGGATCTATCAACCCCGGGTCGAAATAGCATCATGCACCCAGTAGGACCACGCATGGTTACCCGCACACACGTCGGGTTCGAGAGAGATATGCACCGTGAAGGCAAGAGCATACCAGCTGTCCCGCAAGTAGGAGGTGCGGTTTTGAAGGACGTTTATAATGACGGGAAGTCCCTGTTCATTATTCAAAACCCAATTGTCCGCCTCCGCCCCAATTGGGAAGATCTCGTCCAATTCGGTCAGCACTTTAAATGCAACCATCGTTGTTACTATTACCTGACTTACCTCATCCGGGTCCATGGTTTCTACGAGGACCCGTCTTTTGACGATCCAGGCAATATCACGATAGTGCGACACCGACTCGAGATCCGCGAGGACGGTGGGTAAGAAATCCCGCTTCATGGCGGCCACATACATCTAGATCGGTGCTTCTCACAGCTCCGTCAGTTGACAAGATATGAGGACATGCACCAACATAGTTACGTAGCCGCGCGCTTATACTCAAGCCAGCTGATTAGATCAGTAGCATACGTAGCCCCTAGAGTCCAACAGGCTAAGGCGTGGGCCCGGATTTCCCTACGCCAGTTGCCAGAAATCATGGCACAAGTCAACCAAAGAGACCGTATATTCCTCGACAACAAGGGATATATCGCGCCTTATATTGGCCCAGGTTACATTGACTGTCAAGTCGTTCAGGCCTTTATAGGTGTCACTATGAAAACCATGAACACCTGCCATCAGGAGCGTGACCCATGCCTTTCCCAACCCGAGGATGTCCTCCTGTCAGAATGCATCGTTTTTGTTCCTTGCTTGCAAGGACCAGCCCCCTTACAAACCAACCCCCAGGATGATTGGATGTGCATCGAGAAACGCACCGAAGTGGATGCGCATCACGATCGCTTTCTCAAAAACCCTGCGGTCACTCACCGCTGCAACATCCCGTTCGTCGAAACGAACCGTACCCCGCAACATATCAGTAGGTTGCTGAACGGTCTCCCTCTCAAGTTGGTTTTGCCGGCCATGGTTATGAATCGGACCCCACTGACGATGTTTCACCATCCGCCGGTTTGGGGACGATCCAGAGCTCAATTGGCCTCAATTCTGGCTTTTGGTTGGACCAGGAAGACCCGATATCCGATACCCTGCTTTTCAGGCATTACATATCATACTCGCACGAGCGGCTATGTGGTTTCATGGGCCACCTATCAGGACTCTACCCGGGACATGGGGGACAGAGTGTGTCTCAGCAGATTATGAACCACGTAGTCCCATTTCCATGGTCCCACACTGTATCGGTGCAACCGGTACGATCGAGGGGGAGCATAGGATGGCATGATGAAGACTATCTCGGCTGCCCTATTTTCGTACGATATCATTTTGCCTTTGAGCATTTATGGCAGTGGTTTGCATGTCTCTACTATCTTTTTCGATTGCCATCGAATTCTGCCATAAGATACTGCACACACCCACATGATATCAAGCGGTCTATCGGATTTTCACGCCCGACTTTCTCCTTTTTCGCGGATCTGCCGGCGAACTATTTCGCAAACATGGACATGACAATTTGTACTGCGGACAAATATCATCCCATCCTCCCGACAGACCAGTGGGATGTAAGTCCCAATCCAGGCATGCTCGCGCGCCTCTTCACTGATAAGCAGGACAGAGAAATACCGGAGCAAAAGCTGAACCTGTTAAATCAGCCTTCCTTATTTATGGAAGCGCGATGGACCAAGGGTATAGACACTTTAGCCCCGGTACAGGACTATCTTCTTCGGAATCTGCCTTCTTTGGCACACGACCAAAAGTGGTACTGTACAACCATAGCCAATGTCCCCTTTTTCATACAGGTGCAGACAGAGGTGCGGGCACTGCAGCACATGCTCAATACGCCGGCTTACGAGTAAACACAGTCGTAGTGCACCCAAGCACGTATTCACCTTGTCTTGCAGACATCTTGAATCCGTATTCGAGGGCACTGCGGGCCAAAGGCTACCCCTATGGTGTCCCATCCATACAGGACGAGATGGATATCAAGGAAACGATACCAAACATCGTGCGCCTCGATCTCGCCTCGACCTATCTTGGCACTCGGGTAGACCTCCGGGATTCACGGGATATAGCGGCCTATCTAAACCTTCCGCTAGTCCCCGTTGATCTTGGTTGGGAGTCAGTCTCTTCCTGGAACACACATTGCCGTCTTGAGTTTGCGATGCTCCACAACATCATCCTTCCCCAAGACACGGAGATGTTTTCCACGAACGAGCAACTTCCCCCCGCTCCGGTGACTGGAAGGCCGGAGACGATCTATCCAGTCATCACGCTCTCCAAGAATTTGGGCTTACGATGGAAACTCAGAGCTCGGCAGGATCCCACTCCTTCGCCCTTTTCACCGGCTGCCCCCACATCATTATCGCAAGCACCATCGACATACTTGCCATCATCGTCATCATCGTCATCATCGTCATCATCGTCATCATCGTCATCATCGTCATCATCGTCATCATCGTCATCATCGTCAGCATCGTCTTCATCCTCCTCACAGGGTCCTGCCACACTTCCTTCCGCGGTGTCAGCCGTGGAAGGAGCGCATGCTATACGATTTACAATCACAGGTCCTAGATCTCTTCGGCCGGCGCGATGCCTCTGGGGATTTCAGATCCCTTCCTCACGCGTCTCCCGGAGTCAGCTGGAGGAAGGGTCTCCGTCTGACCGCTTCTCCCCCTCTCCGCGCATTTCATCCCGCTCGAATCCACGCGGCCTCTCATCCGCTGATTTGAGATCACAGCGGCGATTGGAATACAGTAGAGGGCGTGATGAGGAAGAGGAAGAGAAAGAGGAATAAGAACGTCAAGGACGTAGCGGCAAGGATGAAAGAGAAGACTCTCCGCCCGCCGACAGGTAATAGTAGCAACGATGGTTGCATTTAATGTGCTGACCGAATTGGACAAGATCTTCCCAATAGGGGCGGAGGCCAACAATCGGGTTTTGATCAATGAACAGTGCCTTGCTGTCATTATAAACCTCCTTCAAAACCGCACCTCCTATTGACGCGAAGAGAGTTGTAGCCAATGCGTAGCTTGTCCGCGGCGAAGTAACAGCCGGCTGCCTCCGCAGCCTCCATGAGCTTCTCCAGCTGGTCCATGTGGACGTCGAAGTCGTCGTGGGCCAGATGCACGTCGTCGATGTATGCTGCGGCCGTCTGACCCCAAAAAGGGAGATGGCCAAAAGACTTGTCGACTGCGCGTTGAAAGTCGCCAGGGGCGCGGTGGATGCCCTGCGTCATATAGTTGGGGACTAGAAGTCCAGGAGGAGTCCATACGGCGAGGATGTCGCGGCTACCGTCTGTAGGGTTGATCTTCAGGTGCGCAAAACCATCAACCATGTCCAACGCAGAGAGATAGTTATATCCCGCGAAGAGCTCACGGTGATGATTGGGGTTAGGAAGGCCGGGGACCGGAAGGATGAGCCGGTCGTTAACCGCGCGGTAGTCGAATACCATGCGGATGCCTTTGAAATGATCCTGCAAGAGGAGTTAAACTTGCCTACAGGGCACGGTCTAGTAGCCCACTCACAATTAGGAGAGGCAAAACTATATCGGCCAGTAGCGAGCATATCGTCTGCCCACTGGGTCAGGAACTCTCTGACAGCAGGCGTCCATCTACGGCAGGGAACCCAAATAGGCTGTGCGCCTGGACGTAGCTTCAAAGAGATAACGGTGTGCGTAAAACAGCCAGCCTTTTCATGGAATCGGTCGCTGTAAAGCTCTAGACAATCTTTCGCACTTTTCTTCTGAGGGGGAGTGAGGTTGGAGCTAATAGTATCCGGGCCGAACTTGGGTTTAGGTGGTTCGGCCTTCTTTTCCTTCTGTTCGTCTAGGTATTGTCGTCATAATCGCTCTGAAAGCATCAAAACGGGGTCTGGGAATAGGCCTGTGATGTCATCTGGTGTGACGAGTAAAATACCTGGGTCAGAAGTCATGTTCATAGAGAGCCAGTCTAGACCGCTAATTGGGGGATGTTCCCTGTCATGCGGTAACATTAGCTGGGCCACAATATGGGGTTTGATAGGATTTGGATACGGCTCCGTGGGTTGTCACTGCGTCCTGCACATCTCCTGCTCATGTTGAGGGGAGTGTGGTCGGAAGCGCAGCTGTCCCGGAGAAGGGGGCGATTGACATTGTGATCCAGCCAATGTTCGAAGCATAAGCATCGAGTGGGATGGTACACGTTTCGTGTTTAGTTGCCGGAGATGAGTTGTGCGTGGTGCATACACATTGCTGCGCGTTTCCGGAACTAGGTTCTGGGGTCGGCTGTAAGCCGGTCGGGGTAGGCTAGGCTCGCTCCGCACGCGTCTCGGACCGCGCCTTGGCAGTGTGCTTCGGGGTGCATTTCTCCGAGCCGGAATACCCGTGGTCCATCTCTGGACCGGGTTTTTCCAGCCATGGATCATGGCCTGTCGCATACGCTGCTGTTGTGCTTGGTGTTGAGAGCGTATGGGCTTGCGTTCACCTTGTGACACAGTCCGAAGGTACCGTCTACCTTGGCGGTCATAGGCTACTTCATGATAGTGCCATGTGCGTACCTTATGGGCTTTGCCGCGGCTGCCTCGTTTACTCCGCTCCTTGTTCTTATTCTTATCATCCGTCTTCTCCTGCTTATCTGTCGTCCGGCTACCCGATGTTGCGCTCGGGGCTGGAGCAGAGCTGGAGGACGAAGATGAAGAAGAAGTGAGGAAGAGGAGGATGAGGAGCCGTCTTTGTAGTCGTCGTCGTGACTGCGTCGTCGTCGTTGGTCGGGCTGGCAGCTGGTCTTGGGCTTCTTGTATTTCCGGCATATCTGCTTGCTGGAACGACTTCTGCCAGTATCCGCGTCTTTGCCTTACCTCATCCGGGTCCATGGTTTCTACGAGGACCCGTCTTTTGACGATCCAGGCAATATCACGATAGTGCGACACCGACTCGAGATCCGCGAGGACGGTGGGTAAGAAATCCCGCTTCATGGCGGCCACATGCATCTAGATCGGTGCTTCTCACAGCTCCGTCAATTGACAAGATATGAGGACATGCACCGACATAGTTACGTAGCCACACGCTTATACTCGAGCCAGCTGATTAGATCAGTAGCATACGTAGCCCCTAGAGTCCAACAGGCTAAGGCGTGGGCCCGGATTTCCCTACGTCAGTTGCCGGAAATCATGCAATAAGTCAACCAAAGAGACCGTATATTCCTCGACAACAAGGGATATATCGCGCCTTATATTGGCCCAGGTTACATTGACTGTCAAGTCGTTCAGGCCTTTATAGGTGTCACTACGAAAACCATGAACACCTGCCATCAGGAGCGTGACCCATGCCTTTCCCAACCCGAGGATGTCCTCCTGTCAGAATGCATCGTTTTTGTTCCTTGCTTGCAAGGACCAGCCCCCTTACAAACCAACCCCCAGGATGATTGGATGTGCATCGAGAAACGCACCGAAGTGGATGCGCATCACGATCGCTTTCTCAAAAACCCTGCGGTAACTCACCGCTGCAACATCCCGTTCGTCGAAACGAACCGTACCCCGCAACATATCAGTAGGTTGCTGAACGGTCTCCCTCTCAAGTTGGTTTTGCCTGCCATGGTTATGAATCGGACCCCACTGACGATGTTTCACCATCCGCCGGTTTGGGGACGATCCAGAGCTCAATTGGCCTCAATTCTAGCTTTTGGTTGGACCAGGAAGACCCGATATCCGATACCCTGCTTTTCAGGCATTACATATCATACTCGCACGAGCGGCTATGTGGTTTCATGGGCCACCTATCAGGACTCTACCCGGGACATGGGGGACAGAGTGTGTCTCAGCAGATTATGAACCACGTAGTCCCATTTCCATGGTCTCACACTGTATCGGTGCAACCGGTACGATCGAGGGGGAGCATAGGACGGCATGATGAAGACTATCTCGGCTGCCCTATTTTCGTACGATATCATTTTGCCTTCGAGCACTTATGGCAGTGGTTTGCATGTCTCTACTATCTTTTTCGATTGCCATCGAATTCTGCCATAAGATACTGCACACACCCACATGATATCAAGCGGTCTATCGGATTTTCACGCCCGACTTTCTCCTTTTTCGCGGATCTGCCGGCGAACTATTTCGCAAACATGGACATGACAATTTGTTCTGCGGACAAATATCATCCCATCCTCCCGACAGACCAGTGGGATGTAAGTCCCAATCCAGGCATGCTCGCGCGCCTCTTCACTGATAAGCAGGACAGAGAAATACCGGAGCAAAAGCTGAACCTGTTAAATCAACCTTCCTTATTTATGGAAGCGCGATGGACCAGGGGTATAGACACTTTAGCCCCGGTACAGGACTATCTTCTTCGGAATCTGCCTTCTTTGGCACACGACCAAAAGTGGTACTGTACAACCATAGCCAATGTCCCCTTTTTCATACAGGTGCAGACAGAGGTGCGGGCACTGCAGCACATGCTCAATACGCCGGCTTACGAGTAAACACAGTCGTAGTGCACCCAAGCACGTATTCACCTTGTCTTGCAGACATCTTGAATCCGTATTCGAGGGCACTGCGGGCCAAAGGCTACCCCTATGGTGTCCCATCCATACAGGACGAGATGGATATCAAGGAAACGATACCAAACATCGTGCGCCTCGATCTCGCCTCGACCTATCTTGGCACTCGGGTAGACCTCCGGGATTCACGGGATATAGCGGCCTATCTAAACCTTCCGCTAGTCCCCGTTGATCTTGGTTGGGAGTCAGTCTCTTCCTGGAACACACATTGCCGTCTTGAGTTTGCGATGCTCCACAACATCATCCTTCCCCAAGACACGGAGATGTTTTCCACGAACGAGCAACTTCCCCCCGCTCCGGTGACTGGAAGGCCGGAGACGATCTATCCAGTCATCACGCTCTCCAAGAATTTGGGCTTACGATGGAAACTCAGAGCTCGGCAGGATCCCACTCCTTCGCCCTTTTCACCGGCTGCCCCCACATCGTTATCGCAGGCGCCATCGACATACTTGCCACCATCACCACCGACAACATACTTTTCATCATCGTCATCATCGTCATCATCCTCATCATCCTCATCATCGTCATCATCGTCATCATCGTCATCATCCTCAGCATCGTCTTCAGCACCCTCACAGGGTCCTCACACACTTCCTTCCGCGGTTTCAGCCGTGGAAGGAGCGCATGCTATACGATTTACAATCACAGGTCCTAGATCTCTTCGGCCGGCGCGATGCCTCTGGGGATTTCAGATCCCTTCCTCACGCCTCCCGGAAGCAGCTGGAGGAAGGGTCTCCGTCTGACCGCATCTCTTTTTCTCCGCGCATTTCATCCCGCTCGAATCCACGCGGCCTCTCATCCGCTGATTCGAGATCACAGCGGCGATTGGAATATAGTAAAGCGCGAGAGGAGGAAGAGGAAGAGCTAGAGGAATACGAACGTCAAGGACGTAGCGGCAAGGATGAAAGAGAAGACTCTCCGCCCGCCGACGAAGACGCGGATACAGGCAGAGGTCGTTCCAGCAAGACGATACCCCGGAAATTCAAGAAGCCCAAGACCAGCTGCCAGCCCGACCGACGACGACGATGCAGTCACGATGACGACTACAAAGACGGCTCCTCATCATCTTCTTCTTCATCTTCGTCCTCCAGCTCTGCTCCTGCCTCGAGTGCAACATCGGGTAGCCGGACGACAGATAAGCAGGAGAAGACGGATGATAAGAATAAGAACAAGGAGCGGAGTAAACGAGGCAGCCGCGGCAAAGCCCATAAGGTACGCACATGGCACTATCATGAAGTAGCCTATGACCGCCAAGGTAGACGGTACCTTCGGACTGTGTCACAAGGTGAACGCAAGCCCATACGCTCTCAACACCAAGCACAACAGCAGCGTATGCGACAGGCCATGATCCATGGCTGGAAAAACCCGGTCCAGAGATGGACCACGGGTATTCCGGCTCGGAGAAATGCACCCCGAAGCACACTGCCAAGGCGCGGTCCGAGACGCGTGCGGAGCGAGCCTAGCCTACCCCGACCGGCTTACAGCCGACCCCAGAACCTAGTTCCGGAAACGCGCAGCAATGTGTATGCACCACGCACAACTCATCTCCGGCAACTAAACACGAAACGTGTACCATCCCACTCGATGCTTATGCTTCGAACATTGGCTGGATCACAATGTCAATCGCCCCCTTCTCCGGGACAGCTGCGCTTCCGACCACACTCCCCTCAACATGAGCAGGAGATGTGCAGGACGCAGTGACAACCCACGGAGCCGTATCCAAATCCTATCAAACCCCATATTGTGGCCCAGCTAATGTTACCGCATGACAGGGAACATCCCCCAATTAGCGGTCTAGACTGGCTCTCTATGAACATGACTTCTGACCCAGGTATTTTACTCGTCACACCAGATGACATCACAGGCCTATTCCCAGACCCCGTTTTGATGCTTTCAGAGCGATTATGACGACAATACCTAGACGAACAGAAGGAAAAGAAGGCCGAACCACCTAAACCCAAGTTCGGCCCGGATACTATTAGCTCCAACCTCACTCCCCCTCAGAAGAAAAGTGCGAAAGATTGTCTAGAGCTTTACAGCGACCGATTCCATGAAAAGGCTGGCTGTTTTACGCACACCGTTATCTCTTTGAAGCTACGTCCAGGCGCACAGCCTATTTGGGTTCCCTGCCGTAGATGGACGCCTGCTGTCAGAGAGTTCCTGACCCAGTGGGCAGACGATATGCTCGCTACTGGCCGATATAGTTTTGCCTCTCCTAATTGTGAGTGGGCTACTAGACCGTGCCCTGTAGGCAAGTTTAACTCCTCTTGCAGGATCATTTCAAAGGCATCCGCATGGTATTCGACTACCGCGCGGTTAACGACCGGCTCATCCTTCCGGTCCCCGGCCTTCCTAACCCCAATCATCACCGTGAGCTCTTCGCGGGATATAACTATCTCTCCGCGTTGGACATGGTTGATGGTTTTTCGCACCTGAAGATCGACCCTACAGACGGTAGCCGCGACATCCTCGCCGTATGGACTCCTCGTGGACTTCTAGTCCCCAACTATATGACGCAGGGCATCCACCGCGCCCCTGGCGACTTTCAACGCGCAGTCGACAAGTCTTTTGGCCATCTCCCTTTTTGGGATCAGACGGCCGCAGCATACATCGACGACGTGCATCTGGCCCACGACGACTTCGACGTCCACATGGACCAGCTGGAGAAGCTCATGGAGGCTGCGGAGGCAGCCGGCTGTTACTTCGCCGCGGACAAGCTACGCATTGGCTACAACTCACTTCCCGTGCTTGGCAAAGTCTGCAGCAAGAAAGTTGTCGCCGCCGACACAAGCAAGATCGATGCAATCCTGAAGATATCTGAACCGCAGCTTTTTGCTCTCAACAAGCCTTTTGCTGTACGTATTCCTCAAGACATGGCACACCTCATACCCGAAGGTGAGACCATCTCTCGTGAGACAGTATTAGCATGCCACAAGATCGTCTTCCTTGAGGACAACCTTGTGTGGCTTGTTCAGAACTTTGGATTGGATCGCCATGCTGTGCTTAACATGTATGCTACATCACATGCCCCGCGCGTCACGCGCGCGGATATCCAGTCAGCGCAGAAAGAAGAGCCCCTTTTACAACCGCTTTGGGACGGATCTACATCTATCGGCCAGGGTAATACTCTTCTTTTTTTCAAGGGAGGGCTAGCGGTACATATCATGCCCGACCGCTCCCGCCGTATATATATTCCCAATCCCCTCATACGAAAGCTTGTCTCCCATGCTCACTTGATCCAGAATCACGCAAAGGTCCCCACCCTTGCCCCATACATCCATCAGCGATACATATGGTTCGGACCCGATGGGAAAGACAAGATGCACGCCGACATTGCGGCTATCCTCAAAGATTGCCACTTTTGTCAACTATCACACGCCCGCCTCACAATTAATCATGGCCGCTATAAGTCGTTAGTCTGGAGTCATCCAGGTCAAGCTATAGGCATAGATCATGTTCATGTAGGCATCGAAGGCGTACTCGAACAGTACGTATTACCTATAGTCGATCTATTCGCAGGTTACTTACTGTTTATTCCAGTCCTTTCCACCACTGCTGAAGAAACCGTTGAGACCATTCTCGCCCGATGGGTTTGCCTTTTTGGTTTTCCTGAGGCAATCCTGTCTGACGATCATGGATCTTTCCGTGGCAATCTTGCCAAGGCCTTCTGCAGCATGGCTGGAATCGAATGGCTCACCACCGCGCCATACTCTCACCATCAGTTAGGCATGGTAGAACGCAGGCATCAAAGCCTCCGCCGCGCTATCCAGGCACTCGCAGACAAAGACAAGAAGACTTGGCCCAAGGCCATGCCAGCTCTGTCGTTCTCGCAGAACACTTACGTCTCTACCGCCACCGGCGTATCCGCTTTTGAAGGTATGATGGCTCGCCAGCCACGTACATCTATCGATATCTTCGATTCTCCCGACGTCATCGCTGAACGCGCGGCTCGATCAACCGCCGCAATGACTAAGTCTGGCTCGACGACCGTCCAGACATCGGACCAACTCGACACTCTCCGCTTAGCCCGGATTGCTGTCACGGCGTATGTCAAGGAATACGCCTCCTTCACGCGCAAGGCTGCCAACGAACAGAAGAACAAGCAACGGCGACGCAAATTACCCGATTGGAAGGTGGACCGAGTCACCGTCTATCGCCCGAAACAATCAACCAAAGGTATTCCCGCCTCTTGTGTTCTCCAACACGACGGCCCTTACATTATATTGGAAAAGCTTTCCAATAACACCTTTCGCCTCCGGCACGAGCATACCAACAAGGTTCTCCGCAAAATTGACATTGCACACCTCAGTCCCTACACGGCCCCCACCGATTTGGCTCAGGCCATCGATCCGGTCCAGGATCAGGCACACAATGACGACCAGAAGGACTATGTTGTTGGTGAGGTGATAGCCTTCATCGACGATGGCTTGCTCAAGTTAGGGATGATCATGGATGAAGATCCCACGGACGATCGCGACGACTTCCGCGTCCACCAGCTCGGCATCACTTCGCTATATCTAATATGCAGTACCGCCCAGTTTATGTGGAGCCGATTGTCCATCCGGACGGCACAATCACGGAGGGACCAACGCATCTCCAATGGACGAAGCCTCTCAACTCCTGGAAGAAGATGACACTCGACAGCGAGAATGATCAGGTCGTGCATCGGGATATCCAGTTCAAGCCAAGCACCAACTCCAGGAACAAGGGCTCGATCATTCCCGAACATCTCAAACGTTTACGCAAACCTTACAATGGTAAGAAGTACGATTTTCATGTTTTCAAACTAAGATCGAAGTAGACTCTCAAGTGGTTTTTGCTTTTAGACTCCCTTCGGACTCTATCTCCTTTCCCATTTCATATACCACCCAACAATTTAGTATTTTCTACAGGCTTGTACGATAGTCATATTCACATATTTTGAACTGGCATTAGCTAAGGCAGGTCACACAATGCTATTTACCGCTTTGAACACGTAGTTATAGTGTTGGCCCTACGCTCCTTTCATGATGTATGATTGGGTACACTATATCCGTCCTGCCTCTGCATGTTGATACTATCTTTATCAATACGTTGACACATATACGCACGCACATATCGCGCATTGATCTACATCTGCAATCTCTTCAATTCATTTTCTTTTTATCATGACTTATTTACACATCATTTGGTCAATCATCTGTTACGATTCGTTTCGATCGCAACTCCAACCTACCGTTATGGTCTGGGGGGGGGGGGGGGGGGAGGGGGGAGTTATCGGAATGACTTCCGTACCGGACCGAAACATTAATATTGTGTTAAACTTTCTTCAAGTTTTTACTTCAAGTTTACACTTCTATTTTCACTGTTCCGTTACTTCATTTTTCAGTTTATTTATCAACCGTCACGTCACGCCATAACTTGTAGTTGTTACGTTTTCAACTGCCGTTAACAGATCAATTTATTTCCCTTTAACAGCTAGCTTTTTAGAAAAGCTCAGTTGCTATTGCATTTTTTCACCATATCTGAAAACTTTTATTCCTTTGACCGCTATTTCCGGTCTCCAGTCATACTTTATTTCCTTGGACAGTGTTTTCCGGTTTCCAGTCCACGCTCCAAGTAAAATGGTAAAACAAGTCAGATAGGTTAGTTAAAGTGGTAATACTTAATATATTTTCCTTTATTTTTCTCAGACCAACTTGAACAACTCTAACTGCTACACAACACGTGTAGCACTTGAATACTATTCGTTAGTTCTCAGAATTTGCACTTTTTCGCAAGGGACAAGTCTGTCAAGCAAGTGTACTAAATAAACTGGAATTGACCATCCCAGCGTCTTTTGGTACCTTCCCTGTTCTCGGAAGTATTTTGAGATCAAATGACAGCCGTGTGTGTATTCATTTGAATGCCGGTTGGTAATTTCCTCACAGGAGGGTAGTCAAGACTCACAGACTCCAACAGCCTCTGTGGCTGTTACACCGCCAAACGTAGCAGTTACTGCTGTTTATTAATAGTTGAACTTGAGCACTGGCCTTGCCACTCGTAGTCGGAGAGAGTGGGAAGAATAAGAAGTAAAACAACAAAGGTGATGCTAGAATACATGAAATGAGAGGTAAATGAAACCAAGCGTACAAAGATGATGAGAGAAGGAAGGTACGGAGACCGAAAAGGTCCACTTAAAGCGGATTTTAAGGAAAAAGAAAAAGAAAAAGAAGAGGAAAGAAAGGAGAAACGAATCGTAATAAGAAGAGAGAAGAAAACAGGCGAAGACAAAGCAGGAGCA
>WBZZ01005756.1:0-10000 GCA_019918135.1 Paulinella micropora | reverse complement strand
CAATTCGGCATTAACTTCGTTTGGCTCACTTGAATGCTTGCAGCGACTGCTTGGCAAAACCGATCTTGAAGTTTTCATGGCCGCGAATAGCAGCTCTTTTTTCCCGTATTTATATGATTTGCCCGCCTGGCAACCACAGCAGGCCACGCAAGCCATAGAAATGACCACCAGTTGCAGGACCAAAGAAAGCAGCTCGAGTGGCACGCGATGACACCCGATCTTCACCGCGACAAACACCTTCTCGCAGCGGCCGGCCCCCCCACATTGGACGCTGATGTTTACTTGGTCGTACGGCTGCTGCACGTGCCGGAACATGTTACTACGGGGAATTCCCAACCAGACGGAGAGTCCAGGTTTTCCACGCTGTTCGGTCACGCATTTGTTCTGTGTACACGACCCTGTTGCTCCTGGCATCAATGAAGTGCGCAAACATCTGCAAACGGTTTGGTCTGGCGGAACAAGGCCCGTATTGCACCCGGTGCGGTACGAAGCGGACGTGCGGGCTGTGCGCCCTGGCGGAATACACGACAACCCCCGTGCTCTGGACGTCGGAAAACACCTTGTAAGGCTTGTTAAATTGTGGATAGCATCTCTGCGCCCACGCCGCACCCAAGAGCAGCGCCAGTAAGACCACGATGTGTGTGTTTCCCGGGTGCATCTTTTGTTTTTCTGTTTTTTTTTCTTTTTTTTTTTTTTTTTTTTTTTTTTTTTTTTTTTTTTCTTTCCGCTTTGGCCGCCAAGAAAATAAAAAAAGATCGATCTTGTCTCTCTTATCTTTTTTTGTTCACCTCCTCTTCTTTTTTCTTTTGGGTTAAGATGCTAAAGACTGGGCCCGTTGTCTATTATTCGCGCGGACGTGGATATCACGGGTTGTGAGAGAATCTGCCCGCACTCGCACTTTATCTGTCTGCCGCCTACGGGGTCCACAATCAATACATGATTGCAGTTATGTAGGCAAGGCTTCTCCATTTCTCCCTGGGGCTGGCAAGGGATACGAAATTCAGATTTCTTTTTGGTTGTTCCGGGCTAGAACAAAAGAAAAGGGGGAGGGCGCGAAGCAGCCCCCCTTCCCCCCCCCCCCCCCTTCCCCCGGTACACACATTAAGCCGGGACCCCCATCACCGCACACACACTAAGCCGGCCCCCCTCCCCCCCCCTTCCCCCGGCACACACACTAAGCAGGCCCCCCCTCCCTCCCTTCCCCCGGCACACACACTAAGCCGGGCCCCCCTCCCCCTCCCTTCCCCCGGTACACACATTAAGCCGGGCCCCCCCCATCACCCGCACACACACTAAGCAGGCCCCCCCTCCCCCTCCCTTCCCCCGGTATACGCATTAAGCCGGGCCCCCCCCATGACCCGCACACACACTAAGCCGGCCCCCGTCCCTTGGGGGGTGTACAGTGGTGGGGGTGAGGCATGGTTTAAGGTTTACGTGAGCTATCCCCCCCCCCCCTGTGAACCTTTAACCATCCCGAATAGTGGGGGGTAAGAGAGGGAAAAAAAGGTTTTATTTATTTTTTCTCGTCTGTACAAGTGAAGCCACCCCAACGCGTCGTCTGGTGCTCTCGACTTGGGTAAGCAAAATAAAAATCGATTAAAACCTTTTTTTTTTATTTAACTTTTTGATAAAGAAAGAGAAAGGCCAAAAGGAAAAAATATCGTGTGTGCAATGGGGGGCAAATTGTAGGAGACTTTTTTTTCTTTTCTTTTTTTTTTCGTTTTTTGTTTTTTTTTTGTTGTTGTTTTGTTTTTCTTTCTCACAAGTCGTGCGGCTGCGGGCCCAACAACGGGCCCAAGAACGTGGAGCCCTGCACGCCCGTTCCGGCGTACTCGGCGCCCGCGCCCTTGAGCTGCATGAAGGCGTGGGGGTCCGCGCGGGGGCCGAGCGCGGTCCGCCCGACCGCCGCGTCGTGCAGCCTGCCGTGTATGCGGCTGTAGGTCAGCTGCGCGCCGCGGTAGCAAATGGACTGCTCGATCTCTAGCGGCTTGAAGACACCCTCTGCGCTAAACATTAGCGGCTGCGCGTTGGTGAGGTCCGACGCCTTGTATTTGAGCGCCGTCAGCACCAGGTCGCACATCGGGGCGGACGGATCGTCATCGATCCGCGCGCCGACGAGTTCCGGGGTGATTTTTCCCGTCATGGAGCTGAACCAAGACTTGGGCACGTACGTGTACGGCACGGGCACCACGACAATATCCCAGTCCTGGCCGGGGCGCGGGTCGCTGCCGTTGAGTTGCTTGGGCACGGTAGCCAGCTTGACGCCCGCCCCGTGTTCGTAGCGGACCGAGACGATGTTGGGCTCTACCCGCAGCGTGCGGCGGTCCATGACGATGGTGCCCGCCTTGAAGCGCACCTGCACGCTGGTCTGGAAGAGTCGGGGTCGTTGGCAAAGATCACCTCCGAGTCCTTGACGACCACGTGCGCGCTGCCCTGCCCCTTGCGCATGAACAGCGCCGACCCGCCGATGAACTTGATGGCGGGCCGGAAGAGCATAAAGCCGAGCGGGAAGGGCAGGTTATGGTCGATAAGCCACTCCAGGTTCGAGCGCGTAGCCTTTTCTGTTCGCAGCGAGTCCAGGAAACGTTGGCTTTTGCAGCCCGGCGGCGTTTTGGGCGGCGTGCTGCCACTGGGCGGCACGCCGCCCAAAACGCCGACGGACCGAGCGTGTTGCCCGAGTGCTACGCGCACGAGCTGCTGTATGAAACTAGCGGAGACGGACTTTTCTTGCGCCAAGGCGGGGCTGAACTTCTTCTCAAGCAAATACTGGCCAAGCACCTTCCGTTCCACACCAGCGTCCTTTGATTCATCGCACCAACCGATTGCCGCCTTTATATCGTCGTCTAATTCTTTTGTTTTCTCGGTGCACAATTGTGACAGAGCGCGCAGAAGGCTCGCGCGCAGACTAAATTTTTCGATGTGGTCGCTCGTGACTTTCTTCGTTTCAGAATCGTAGTATAGCCACATGCAGGCATTTGTCGTTCCTTCGTTTGAACCTGCGTCGTCGAAAAAAGCTCCCGCCTGCGGTATTAGCGTTTGGTAGAAGGGGTCGGTGCTATTCAAAAATGCAACGATCTGCTGCTTGCATTCTTGCCTAGTTGGCGCCGCAATTGCGCCAAGCGCTGTAGAGCCGCCTGACGCGAGCGCAGTGGTGTCTTGGCTGCTTTTCAACAGCGATTGTACGAACCAATCGTATAACTGTTTGTTGCTAGGGTTGCCCTTCGAAAACAGCGCCTTGAGCAGGGCGAGCAGCTTCTTTTGTCTTTGATCGCTCTGTTGGACACTGTCTCGAAGTTCATCCTGGTCCAAGCCTTGGGGTTTTTCCTTGTTCATAAACTGTCTGGCCCAGTGCTGGATACCATGCAAATTGGTTGCAGGGATAGCGGAAGCTGCATCCGGCGCAAATATGTTCAATGATGCAGTGCTGGTTACGTCGAAACCACCGCCACCACCACTACTACTACTACTCGCAGGACCGACCATGACGGCCAAGCCGTCGTCTTCGTCGTCGCTGTCGTCGTCGCCACCACCACCGCCACCGCCGTCGTCGTCGTTGTCGCCGCCAGCTGCCGCCGAGCGCGGCGGCAGCTGGTCGGCAAGCTCAGGCCTCTGGCTCAGCAAGTAGGACAGCACACTGATGAGCCCCGCCGCGTGGTACAATTGGTACAGAGTAGGGTTTTCGTATTTCGAAATCTCCTTGAATAATTTCTGGCCCAAGGTCCCGGGGCCGTCGCCGCCGTCGCCGCCATCGCCGCCGTCGCCGAACAGTCCGGAGTGTCGCAGGACGGCCTTGAGGGTCAAATAATGTATCTCCCCCTGGTCGCCGTCCACTATGCCGATCGTGCGCTGTGAGCTCTCGTACCGTTCAAAGTCTCTGTTGCTCATATTGCAGTCCGGCAGCATCTGGAAGCGTTCTGAGATTATGCACGGGGTCGTCGTGGGGTCGTGCGGCTCGCGCCTGCCCACCTGGTAGCTACGCGAAGGGATGGCGTCCAGCCCCTGCTGGGTCCGGAACATCACGAGCTTCTCGTTAATTCTGTCGTGAGGCTTGACCTTGGGTTCGTCCTCCCCGAACATCGGCAGGATCCTGCTCTCCGCTTTGATTGTCTTGGCAAACCGGTAGACCTCGTTCGTCAGCAGCACCATGTCCGGCTCCTTGCCCTGGTTTCTAAGCAGGCCCATGGCCTTGACCTCGATGCCGTTGATGCCCACGCCGTCCTTGTTCACGGCAAAGATGTGCGCGTTCCTCTGCTCCAGCAGCGTCGCTAGGTCGCGTGCGTTGATGAGCGGTAGTTTATAGTCGGTCTCTACCAGGCGCCTGACGGACTCCTCCACAAGCTTGTTCACTAGGTTGTAGTTGAGCGACAGCACCACCGACATGCTCACAGCCCGCAGCGATTCTTCGTACACCACCACCTTGGTCTTGTCCATGGGCCAATCCGAAGGCATGACAAAGCCCACACCGTAGTGCTGGATTGCCTGTGTCTTGGTCGACCTGCTGGTTTCTAGCAGCACTCCGGGCACACGCTGGCTCTTGGGGTTTAGCGCCTTGTGGTTGAACTGCCATTCCACCATAGCAACCCTGTCCCCGTGTGGTTTCACCGTCTTGTACTTCTCAAGAAAATCGTCCCAGGTGATCATGGAGATCGCACTCAAGAGCTCGGGCCGCGAAACAACCAGCATGTTCGAACATCTGGTTCATAGTCATGGTGGGAGATATTAAAAAAACCAAAAAACGAAAAGGTTACAGGGGCTAGTCAAGGCGGGGGAGTGGGGGGGGGGGGGGGGGGGAGAAGGAAGCCAGAAGGACGGTGACTAGAAATAGCACAGAAAATTGTAGCACAGGCACAAACAGTATTCAAAAAAAGGGGGGGAGGGAGGGGGAAAAAGCAGGAGAGGGGGAGGGGTGGGCAGGCACGGCACACAGCGACTTTCAACAAGGATGGACAGGGAGGGGAGGGAGGGGGGAATGAAGAACCGTACGAAAGGGAACTGCGTTCTTTCCACTTTTCCCACTATGCGCACAAGGAGACGCAAAAGGAATGGAGGACCTTTGCCAGACTTACAAGAAAAGAAAAAGACCCCCCCCCCTCCCCACTTCACTGCGTTGCTTTTTTTGTGTCCATGCTCCAAAAACAAAAGACTCATATTTATTCAGCACATGCCAACAAATATGTTTTCTTGACTTATTTTGTTTTTATCTGGTACTTTTCCTTTTTGTGTGGCAGGCAAAGCTGGGGAGGGAGGGGCAGGGAAGATCGACAAAGAGGAAGAAAAGCAGAGCAGATGTATTTTTTTTCAAAAAAAGAAGGACCTAGCTTTGGGGGGGGGGGGATAAGAGGAAAGGAAGTGTGTGGAGAGGGGGGGGGGGAGAGGAGGAAAGGGATTTTCCCTTTTTTTCGGATCTCTGAAACTCTGTCCTCCCCCCCCCCCCCCACAAAAAAAAACACATACACACACACACAAAAGAGGCAGAAATAACATGAGTACCCTTGACGGCGATTGGAGGGACGACGAACGGCCTCACAAAAAACGCCGCGTCAGGTTTTCGCCATGGCCCCAGGACGAAGAAGCACCGGAAATCTCGTCCGACGGGCCCGTGGTTAAGATGCTAGCGAGCTTTAACCGGGCTATGAGCTCACTCAGACCGATCAGCTTGGCCAAGGCGTCGATGCGAGCGCCGCTGTCGGACAACGACCCGATGGACTTTATTACACAGAGCTTGTGGAATAGTTTTGACGGCGGCCACTTTATCGTCCTTCCTCGACCGTCCTTTGTTGCTCTTTCCATACTTTCTCCCTTTGGCTAAAAAATATATATGGCACGGGCGTAACACATGTCACCAGCCGCATCCCCGCACCCGAGCAAAGCACAAAGAAAAGGGGGGGAGGGGGGGGGGGAGGAGGAGGGGGGAGGGAACGGGGGAGAGTGTGTGTGTGTGTGTGTGGGGGGGGGGGGGGCAAACGACAGAGAAAATAATGTCGACAAAGGCGCTAAAGAAAGAAGTAAAAAACTTTGGAACGAAAAGGCATAAGGTTCATCGCCCTTCCTTCCCATTCAATCCCTTCACCCCTTCCCCCCCCCCCCTTTTTTTGCCTCCCTCCCACGTTCAATTCCCCCCCCCTCCCCAGGCCTATCCTTTGGTACTTGGGGGGGGGGGGGGGGGGGGCGCAGCCTCCTGCAAAAGAAAAAAAAAAGCCCGCCCTGCTCCACACGCACCGCGACCCCACCCCACCCCCCCCCCCACCGCCCCCTCACTGTTCGAACATTTCAAAGCCCGCCTCCCCCCCCCCCCCTTCCCCTTCCCTGCTTTCAACAAATCTTTAACCCTACCCTCTTTCTCTTCGTCCCTACTACCCCTTTTCCCGTGCTTGCGTTATCCCTCCCCTCCGTACACCCTTGTACCGAAGCTTAAAAAGAAAGACAAATTGTAATTTGTTTTGTTTCATGGCAACGCTACGCTTGCAGTCTTCACGGTTTCATCCTTACCAGCGAGGTCGGAACGGGCGTGCAGTGGCGCACTCTAGAGATCAAGACATTCTGCGCTCGTTCCTGGTGGATCGTGTGCCCTTACTCTTCGGGAACATAGGTGGAAACCTAAGTAACCTAGCCGCCGACTTTCTGCGTCATTAGGTCATATCTTGTACAATTGCAGAAAGGGCGGGGCCCTCTTGACAGATCAGGGCGCAAACGCCGGGTTTTTAGTTTTCGGGCCTGGGAGGGTGAGCGCAGAAGTGCTGGCACAGCTTGCGGATGGGGGCAGGTACAGCATTACCTTGCGAGAAGCTACTACCAAGGCACAAAAACACCGGCTGCTCAACCGGCCCCATCTAGAGATATCGGGCGAGCCCCCGCCCCAGAGCGAGCAGTTGCTACCACCACACGAGTTTTCCTGGGCAGAGATCACTCCTCCGGTATTAGATTTCGTGTACGCCCTACGTAAATTCCGCGCAGAAGGCAATGTCTGGGAATTCTTTAAGCCGGACCAAGCAGTTGAGGTCGACATACCCGAACGTTTCAGACTCGTTCTAGAACGCTTAGCTATGTTTGCATGCGTAGCCATTCATCTGCAAAAGGATGTACAAGACGGCGAGGCACAAAAAAGAGTTTGGGAAGCACAGCGCCCGTCCGTGGAGGTTGTGTTGATGGATTCGATCCTTCCCGAATGCTGCAACAGGAGTGCCTGTATCGTGATTAGCTCTATCTGCGTAGTGAGCGGCGCGCGTGCCGCCGGGGTCATGGAGAGCTGTGCCCGATTCCTAACCGTTTTTAAGGACAGCAATCTTAATACCTGGTTAGACTTAGAAAAGAACCACCTGGCTATCCGATTTCTGTTGCCGCTAGAGGAGGAGAATGACGGCGAAAAAGGCGGGAAAGAGCAGGGGCTGAGGACGCGCTGTTCAAACAGACCCTGCCCAGTTACACAAAGTACTAGAATGAGGGCTGGGCAAGGACGGGGGAGCCGATTCTGCGGTAAAAACAAAACAAAAAAAGAAAAATGTTCCAGCTGGGTGGAGAAAGGGGGCAGAAAGGTTTGCCAAAAACAAGGCGCGGCAGGCCGGGGGGCGGGGGAGGCACGCGGGGGATGGGTAGGCTGTGGAGCACACGGGTGGCTTGTCCTTTGCTAATACGACCGACCTTCCACACCCTGCGTTCCCCGCCCACCCACACCCCCCCCCCCCTTCGCAACCTCCGCCGGCCCCTACGCCTACTCTCACACTGTCTACATATGATGGTCGAAAGAAGAAATAAAACCAAACCAGACAAAAAAAGCAACAGAGAGAACTGACACCACCTTTTTTTTTTGTTCTCAAGGTATCTTTTTTCCTTGCGTGGAAGCTATATTCCGAACTTTCCCATCCCCCCCCCCCCCCCGCCCTCTCCCCCGGCTCTCGTCGTATTCACTCCTCCGTCCCCCCCCGCTCCCCTTTTGTTTCTCTTTTTTCTTGGGGGGGGGGGGGGGAAGGTGCAGAAATATTGGGAGGGGGGAAGAGAGACGGGGGGTTGGCTTGGTGCGCGCATTTTAATTAGAATTGTCAGATGAAAGAGGGAGGCAGAAAAAAAGCGATGACTGGAAAAACCCGCGATATGCAAGAAAAAAAAACCCCCACCAAACGGACTTGATAAGAAAAAATCAGTAAAATCACTCGCGCTCAACTTTTTCCTCTCGCCTCCCCTTGTTCATACCTTTCACACCCCCCTCCCCGCCCCCCCTCCCCGCCCCCCCCCCCCTCCCACTTTTTTTTTACTTCACTGTTGGCGTCAATCTTTGCTGGCTCTTTGTCTGGACCATTTGCTCTTTCCCCTCCTGCTCCACTCTCCCACCCCAAGAAAAGCTTCGTGCCCGAGCGAGTGTGCGGGGGACAGGAGAAAAAAAGGAAGGGGTGGGGGGGGGGGGGAAGAAGATCACACAGTTGAAGCTATGTGCCACTGTCGTGGACTCAAGGTACAACCAAGATTCGTGCTTGTCAGTTTCGCGGTCCTAGCTTTGGTAGCGCATGCGTCGATCTTGGGTTGGGAAATAGCCCGCAGAAAGCACCCGGATACTAGCGTCCTGGTCTTGTCAATAGCGCTGCAAATCATCAGCCTGGTGGGGCTGTGTGTCTTAGTAGCGCACGCTTTGCTGCCCCACTGGGAGGGCTTTCAGGTTTACAGATGGACAGAGGCGGCGTTCTGCGCTCCGCTGCTGCTGGTGCTGATGTTATTCCAAGCCGGAGAACGCGGGGTTGGCGCGCTTATTATCAGCATCGGGCTCTGCCAGCTGTCTATCTTCCTGAGCAGCATCATACCGATGGCGTTTGTCCGAGATTTCCAAGTGCTCGAACATCGGCTGCCACACCACGGAGCGCTCTGCTGCTTGCTCAGGCTGCGGCAAGCTGCTGCTGATATCGGGAAGGTGGAGGAGGCCAGGAATTTAATATTGAACGCCCAGGGATCATCCGAGGACGAGCGAAGGCTTGTGTTGCTGAGCATCGCGTTGCAGAACTTTTGGTTTATAGCGTTCTACGCTCGCTGTCTCTCCCTTGTGCCATTGGTATTGGCATCGAGACACCACTCGGCGCCGGCAGTCATTTATATTCTGTGGTGAGGCTGTTTCGGAGTCTGGGAATTTGTCTATTATCTCTGCCTACCGATTCCCCCCGACAACGACGAGCGTAGACATATCAAAGATATCGTTTATTTATTGCTGTCCCACGGCGGACGCTGTGGTCTGTCCGTCTGGGCCTTTCACAGCCTGACCACCCACCTGGTGAGACACAACCCGTGAACATAATCATCGGTCTAGCAGCGTTTTTGGCAATTTATCATCAGGCCCCCCCCCCCCCCCCGTCCTTTCCTTTCTCCTCCCCCACACCCCCCGGGCTTTCTTTTTTTCTTTGCGTATCCCCCGCGCATGAACCTTACACAAAAGAAATGCTAGTAATATTTTATTAAAACGACGGGTTTCTTTTTTGCGGGGGGGCTCTCTCTCTCTCTCTCTGTGCTTTTCTGTTTTTCTTCTTCTTCTTCCTTACCGTGGTGCATACAAAACAGAAGAAGAGGATGGAGCTGAAGAAGAAGAAGAGGATGGAGCAGGAGAAGAAGAAGGAGCGGAAGAGGAAGAAGGAACAGAAGAAGAGGAAGGAGCGGAAGAGGAAGAAGAGGAAGAAGAGGAAGAAGAAGAAGAAGAAGAAGAAGAAAAAAAGAAAAAGCAGGAGCGGAAGAAGAGGAAGAAGGAGCAGGAGCAGAAGAAGAGGAAGAGGAAGAAGGAGCAGAAGAAGAGGAAGGAGCGGAAGAAGAAGAAGAAGAAGAAGAAGAAGAAGAGGAAGAAGGAGCAGAAGAAGAAGAGGAGGAAGAGGAAGAAGAAGAAGAAGAAGAAGAAGAAGAAGAAGAAGGAGCAGAAGAAGAAGAAGAAGCAGAAGAGAAAGTAGAGGGAAGGCGTATTCGCACCAGGTTACCTAGATATGCCTTCTCTGAATTTTCAGGAGTAACTCGGGGAAGAATTTTTCTCCACCCCGCG
>WBZZ01005755.1:45000-58123 GCA_019918135.1 Paulinella micropora | reverse complement strand
CTGTGTCCTCACAAGGAGGCCAGACACCAGACCTCGTAGCTGTTCTTTTGTTCTCTCTTGAGACAGAGACAGAGTAGGTCAACAGACGTACAAACAAACACTCACAGATACAAACAAACTTGAAGGACACGAGCGTAGTACTCTACCTTTCAAGTCTGTGCACTTTGTTGCCTCTCAAACCACACACATCAGAGTATTTTTGCAAATCTCTGACTGTCTTTCGACAATAGGTCTGAACAAGTGTCAGACGACAAGTCGACTTCTCAAGGAGTGCTTCTGTAGCCTCTTTGACATTATCTGTACATAGGTCCTCGTACCTCATAACAGATACAACAACAAAAAGAGAAAAAGAAAAGAGGAGTGGAGAAGGAGATCAAATTTTCAGAGAAAGTCGTACAGATTACTTCTTTCTCACAAAAAAAAAAAAAAAAAAAAAAAAAAAAAAAAAAAAAAAAACACATAAGACATAGAGGTGAGACGCTCTCTCTCTATACTGTCTTTTCGTTTTTTCTCTCTATTCGTTCCTCATAGACGAACAGAGCAATTACTGGGTAGAAAACAACTCTGTCTCATCCGTATTCCTTCAGCATCCATGTCTACTAGGTCTGAAGACTGGCAGGAAGGAGGGGGGAGAGTGAGCGAACCCCAGGAAACGAAGAGGAGTTCGTTGACTCTCATGCAGAAGGAGGAGATCTGGCACCTTCCTTTGACACAGGAGGAGCAGAGAATCAATTTTTTACTGCGCCTTCCTTTGACACAGGAGGAGCAGAGGAAGTCGAGGAGGAGCAGAAGGGAGGAGAGGAAGCGAGGTTTGTGGCCGAATATGGCAAACTAAGTAAGAAGGAGCTTGAGGAGAAGAAAGGGAAGGATGAGGCCTATAAATGGCTATACATTCCCCAAGAAATGCGATGGGGACAACCCTTGAAGAAGGAGGACATCTGTTACCCTCTCCCAAGGCAAGCTCTGCCTCTCGCAGAATTCCTCAGAGACGACGGTGCACAGTTACAGGTGCAACATGTCTCATTTGGGGACAATATGTCTTTACTGGAGCTACCCGACCTCTCATGGACAGTGTTTGAGTGTGCTATACTCTTTGAGTACCAGACTGGAAAGACTGTGCTGCCATGGAACACAAGAGCACTGGCTAGGTTGCTCGATCCTGGTCAGGACATTGATTCAATAAAGAGAGTGGAAAAGGAGTTTAAGTTCAGGAATCCAAAAGGACAGATCAATGTCATGGATGTGTCTCTGAAACTTATGGAGGCCAAGTTAGTGGACCTGGGTAAACTCCAACACACCCAGTTTGGCAGGGACCTTCACCCGGCCCTGAGGGAAATAGAAGGCGAAGCTGGAGGGGTGACGAGGATGAAGAAGCTGCATGCGGCCTTGGTGAAGGATGACGCATGGAAGAGGTGGGTCTTCACGAAGGATCATACGATCTTGGAGGGGACGGCCGCACCACCCCCCACCAATAAAGCGGGAGAGAAGGAGTTGGCGGAGAAGGCCTTGTTCCTTCGGAAGGCAGCTGAGATCCTGTCTTTTTTTCATCATGCCCAAGAGCTGTATATCAAAGAGCTAGCGGCTGAGAAAGAAAAGAAGGAGATGGAGGCAAAGATTGCATTAGCCAAGGCGGCGGGAACAAAGGGACCGAAATATTCCTCTGGATCTTATATGGCTCCCTTGGGCCGCTCCGCCCCGTCAGCCCATACAGCCCCTTCGGCCCCTGCGACTAGCTCAGCGCCTACCACTGTTATTGTCAACAGTAATGACAAAAAGGACAGACAGGCTATCATACAGGCCTTCCAAAAATATACAAAGTCCGATGCCACTGCTCTGACGCTGTATGCAGAGACAGCGAGTCAGAAGGACACGGATGCGAACCTTCGAGACAAGCTCAGAAGAATTGATGCTTGTATGAAGCAGCATCCAACGGACGAAACACAGGAGTATGAGGCGTTGTACACCTTGTTGGACCCATCAATCATCACACAAGGGTTTGATGTTGGGGAGTACAAGCGATGAGAGCGGTAGAGGTGGCGGCTAGGAGAGCAGCCTCAGACCTGCAATGCACGGTGCCAGTTGCCGTCCTCTTGCAATACTTTAAAACTCATGGGTATCAGCACCTGTGCACTGGTACTTTGATTGGGTTTGAGATTTTTCAAGAGGTGAACGAAGGGCTGGGCATTGGCACGAGGTTGGCAGCGATCCTCACTGAGGTCAGCGCCAAGTACGGGCTCTTTTATAGCCGGAAGTCTATCATTTTGTACTTCCTGAGTGTTTTGTGTACACGACACCCGAGCAAGCTCGCAAGGATCATACAGTCCTGTCCGACCTTCACGGCGGTGAAGACGGCGTATTTTTTAGAAACGAATATATACGAGAGGACTGTAGCGGCTACTCCGCCGGGCGACCTGTTCAAGGAGGTGCTCGACGCGTGTTCCGAATTGGACACGGCCACCGAGTCATTCTCCAGTGCCGCGACACAGGGGGTTGGAGGTGCTCAAGCAGCACATGCAACTCGAACGGCAGGTCTCAAGAGGGGGAGAGATGATGAGCCGACGCCGTGCTACCGCTATTTTTCATACATGGCGTGTAAGCATGAGGCACAGAAAGGAGTAGGCAATTGCCTCTTCAGCCACGACTCTCTTGATGATAGGCAGCGAAATCTTTTCCTTAGAGAGCTCGAAGGCATGAAAAAGACCATGTACGCCATGTACAAGAAGGAGTTGGAGGAGGGGAGGTGGAATGCGAATATGGTCTCGGATGCGGAGTTCCGGGAGGCCATCATTTACTTCCTTGACAGAATGAAGAGAAGATAGAAGAGAGAGACATCGGGCCGATCAAAGGCGCCGACTAGAGGAGGAGGAGAGACGAGAGGATCGTCACGAGGGTCCCGAGGGACACCAAGAGGGGCGGCACCACGAGGACGAGGCTTTCGTGGAAGGGGAGGACGGACCCCAGCGCGCCCTCCCAGAGGACACGGATACTGGAATTATAGCACCAGTTCCAGCTCCAACTACCCCCAGCAAGCTTATACCGCTACGGAGGGGGGACGTCAAGACGAAGACACCGGCTCAGGTGAGCGTGTTGTCGTCGTAGACTGACGGGAGGAGAAGAGAGAGGAAAAGAAGAGAGAGAAGGAGATAAAAACTGTTCTTTTTAATCCGACAGTCACAGTTATGCCTACTGTTGATGAACAGGATACGAACGGTTCCGTTCCTCCCAGACGTGAAGGTGAAGGCACACAGCCTCACAAGCCTCAAGGTAAGCACTTGCTAGTTCATCCTTCGAGAGCTAATATGATAAATGATGCGAATAGGAAGGCGAAGAAGGCGATGGAGGAGAGGAAGCCGAAACCAAAGGCTAGGTCTTCTCCTACGAAGAAGCAGCGGACCGTACCCCCGCCAAAGGACTCAATAGTCTCTGCTATAGACACGAGTACACTCGGTGTACCAGACTCTGTCCAAAAGACACTCGAGATACCGGAAGCCCCGGAGACTCAAAAAGTTAAGTTGGCGGAAAAGGGGGGAGAACGAGAAGAGGACAAGGAACTTGAGCTTAGACTCAAAACCCTAGAACAAAAAATTCATGTGCTAGCGGCTAGTTTACATAGACCAGACGCGCTATGCTACACTGACCTCTTTTGTGAAACTTTACAAACCACATTAAAAGTTGGTAATGATACGATGGCGAATATTAATATTGTCGGCCAGAAGTTTTTGAATAGTCACCGGACATGGGTGGACAAAAACATTAGAAAAACAAAGGGGACCCTAAAAGGGGTAGGCAGCCGTACGGAAATTACGGGCATCGTCACATAAATTTTCAAATTGAAATCCGGTCGAGTATATCGTGCGGACCTCTATGTTGTCCCCGATTACCACGGTTCAATCCTGCTGTCGTATGACCAATTGGCTACGATGGGGGCTGTGATCGATTGCGCCGCACGGCGGGTGATTTATGGAGTGAAGAATGGAGAGGAGGAGGATATTAATCCGATGACTGCTACGGACTCATACGAGGCTTTTGAGCTGAGTCTAGCAACGGAGAGGAAAAAGTTGGCCTTCGTACATGAGGCAACTGAAGCCTATGTACACCCCTATGTCACAGTGCCGGAGGAACTGACCTGGACCGACAATTGGGAGACGGAGATGCAGGCGTATACGGTTACGATTCCCGCATGGGACAGAAAGTCTATTGATGACTTAGTCGTAGCGCGTAATGAGGAGATAATATGTGTTGCGAAACAGTGCCCGTCGTTGGCCAGATTCGCAGAAGGTGGCGGGGCAGATGTCCATATTACTAATGGCTACTGTTACCATGCGAAGGTGTCAGATGAGAAGAGAGAGGCGTTTGTGCCAAGGAGGAAGGGGCGTATCCCCGATACTCCAGCGGATGACATTAAAACTTTTATCACGAACTTTTGGGGCGATGTGCCTACCTGGCCGCGCTCATTAACTGAAGTGAAAAAGTGTCTACGGACTCTATTTGAGAGTAACAAGCCGTATACTGTCATTCTGCCATACAATGAGAAGGCGATCTGGGCACAGGAGATAAGGGACCGGCTTATTGATCATCCTATACCTGTTCCTTCTCGCAAGCAACAGTTAGTGGTGGCTTGTCGACTCGGGTCTCGGGAGCAGAGCAGTGCATACAAGCAAAACCTCAGAGCCCAGGACAAGTTGAAATTGATACCTCAAGCTTTCACATGCTTTGATGGTTTCTACACCCGTAGGGCTCCGATACAATACGCGAACCTTATTGATATGCTTGTCGGGCTGGGTCATGATGATGAGCCGGACACAGTCACGTATGAAAGAACGGGACTAGACGATTTGTCCGAGGAAGATTTGAGTTTGGAGGAGGACTTAGCGCCCCTCAAGGAGCATAAGAAGATGTCGGAGGAAGATTTCCAAGCGGCGGCGCGGAAAATTTTAGAAGAAGGAGTGGGTTCGGAGAGAGAGAAGGCGTTTCTCAAAGCTAAGATGGAGGCGTACAGAGAAATTTTCGACCCTCCTCGGGCAGGTGGTGTAAAGTCGGATGACTTCACTGCTGTCATTTACAAAATACCGGGTGCGGAGCCATCTCCGGCACCACGGAGGGCAAATTTGAGCATACATGAGGCAAAAATAGCGGAGGAGAACGTGAGACAGTTGCTCGATGAGGACTTTATTGAGAGATCTACATCTCCAATTGTCTCACAACCGAAAATCGTCCCTAAGCCAGGAGGAGAATGGCGCTTGACGATCAATTATGCCCGTGTGAATAAGGTGCTAGAGGAAGAGAGAAATCCTCTGCCGACCTTAGAAGAAGGCAGAAGGGTGCTGCGGAATGCTAAATTCTATTCGGTCATTGACCTTAAGAACGGCTTCTGGCAGATACCACTGGACGAGAAATCCAGATGGCTGACTGCATTCGTTGTGGGTATGGAAATATACCAGTGGAAGGTGCTTCGGATGGGACTCAAACAGGCCCCGGGGCTCTTTCAGAAGGCGATGCAGAAGATGTTGAGCGGTCAATATGACGACCAGTCGGAGGATGGTTTTATGAGAAGGAGAGGACAGAAGGCGGGAGAATATGCATTTTGTTACATCGATGACATCATCGTATACTCTAACACAATGGAAGAGCATATCGATCACTTGTCAGATGTCTTCAGGCGCATCGGAGCATTTGGCCTGAAATGCAACCTAAAGAAATGTCAGCTTGCCAGGACAAGTGTGACGTATTTGGGTTACGAGATTTCTCATAATAGGGTCTCGATATCGCGCGAGAAGAGGGAGGAGATCATGAGTAGACAGTTGCCAAAGAATTGCACAGAGTTACACTCTTTTCTTGCGATGGCACAGTACTACAGCCAGTTCATACCCGATTGGGGTGCAACTCGGGCTAAGCTGGAGAAGATGATTGATTTTGGAGACTTTGAGAAGTGGGATGAGGAGGCTTTGCAGGCGTTTAATACGCTCAAAGATCTCATTTACAAAGATCCCAAGGACGGCGGATTAGTACTTATGATGCCCGACTTTACGAAGCCGTTCGTAGTCGACACGGATGCATCTAAGTTTGCGATTGGCGCGGTGCTGCAACAGGAACATGAGGAGAAAAAGTTGCGCCCGATCATGTTTATTAGTAGAAAGCTGTGTGCGGCGGAGCGAAATTACTGCACGCGACAGAGGGAGGCGTTGGCAGTAGTATGGGTTCTTAAGAGGCTCAGAGAATACTTGTGGGGAGGACCTCTATTCACGGTTAGGACCGATCATCACAACCTTCTTTGGTTGATGAATCATGAACAAACCGGCCGTTTGGCGCGGTGGCAAGCTTTCTTGTCATGTTTCAATTTCACGATGGTCTACTTACCGGGAAAGCGAAACGTAGTCGCTGATAGCCTTTCCAGGCTAGAGTTTCAGTCGGAGGTGTCGGCTCTCGTATCATCAGTGGAGATGATGGACCTGTCCACGGACAAGGTATACGAGGTGAGCCACATAGAGGCGATGCAGATGGCAAGAGGCGTTCGTTATGACCGCACGGGTCTACGATATAGTCCTCAAGGCCCGGAGCATGGCATATGCTGTGAGGCGCATGTTCTCGAAGACGCTGAGTGGTCTTATGAGGCATACGAGAACGCGAAGGCGAATATAAAAGAAGAGGAGGAGACGACTGAGGTCTGTACTGAACCTCCACAGGAAAATCGAAGCGAGCTTGATGAAGACCCGGAAAGGGTAGGAGTAAGGTTGGAGGACGGTACTATTCATATCGCCTCGCCTACCGCGTGGAGGCAGCAACAGGCGACGGATCCGGAGTTCAAGGAGCTCATAACGTTATACAAGAACCCTAATGAGCTTAAAAAGACTCCACAGATCAAAGATCAGATGAAGGAGATGGCGTGGAGAGATGGGCTATTGTGGTACAAGGGCCAGCATGGCAAATTTGCATCACAGCCTGACAAATGGACTCTCTGGGTACCAGAGAAGTTGAGGCGCTTTATATATGTCGCAGCCCATAACTGCCCCTTACTGGCACATCCGGGTCGACAAAGAACTCATTGGTTCATAGCGAGGTGATTTTGGCGGAAAGGGATGAAGGAGGAGATAGACAGGGAAGTGGACGCCCATGCAAAACCACAAAGACACCGCTGAAGGCGAACTTTGGCCTGATCGGTACATTCCCGTTACACGCCGGGATGTTTGAATTTTTACACATCGATCATGTGGGACCTTTCCCCGAATAGGCCGAAGGGTACAAATACCTTCTTACCGCAATAGATCGAGCCACCAATTATGTCTGGGTTGTTCCTGTCAAGGACGCTACAGGCAAGACAACTGCGGAGGCTCTGATCGACAGGATCGTCTCGCAGATCGGAGTGCCTAGAAAGATATGTTCTGATCGAGGTTCTGACTTTAATAATGAAGTCATCGACAGACTATCTAAGTACTACGGGATGAAATGGCAATATGTTACTGCCTATAACCCGAGAGCGAATGGCAAGATCGAGCGGGTACATAGACCTCTCAAAGCCTCGCTTAAGATGTACTGTATGAAGAAGGAGAATCAGAGAGCCTGGGTGGAGGCAGCACCTTCATTTGCCTTTGCAATGAACTGTCTACCCTCATCGGCATTAGGAGGAGCCAGGAGCTCAGTCTCGCCATATCAATTGGTTTACGGCCGAGAGCCTAATATCCCAACCTCGCTTCTGCATCCAAAAGACACTTGGGCAGATGAGGATGAGTTGTTCGGGATGAGACTAAGAGCGAAGATGGAGGCGGAACAAATAGTTGCGGCGCACAGGGAGGCGGAGCGCAGAAAGACTGACGCACAAGGAGTGCGACAAGCGCACTTAGATCAAGTCCGTTTCCAGGTTGGGGATATTGTACTCTTGTACCATCCTCAAGTCCCTAAGGGGGTTAGCTCTAAGCTGTTTACCCACTGGAAAGGACCATACCAGGTCATGGAACAGATGGGACCTCTGAATTATAAGATCAGGGGTAGAGGGAAGGTGCAGATTGTGAATGTTCGAAGGCTGATCAAATATGACCCCTTCTTACTTGAGGATGAATCCGTTGAGGAGGCGTTGAAACGGATGAAGGAGGACTTCCAAGAGGTACCGCCTATACAGAAGGAGGATACCTTAGAGGAGGAGAATGCCTATCGGGCACCGGTCACGGAGAAGGAGGAGACCGAGAAGGAGAGTAAGGAAGACTCAAACCGCAAAAGCGCGGCGGGGACTCAGTCTAAAGCCCCCATAGTCCGCGGCGGTACGAAGGAGAAGTTCACGGAGGCGCAGAGGAGGAGAGCGCAAAACGATCTCATCTTCGACCAACCGAGGAAGGTGGCAAGGTCGACGCGAGCGACGGATGTCCATGGAGGAGGAGGGGAGAAGGACACTAACCCGAACGCGGGTAATGTGGACATTCGACATGTGCGATGGAAGGAAGGAGAGGCGATTGCGGCCATCAAGTGGGTCCGAGACGCTTTTTATCTGTTGAGACCGGCAGAATCTCATGTTGCCGATGACACTCTCTCAGATCTTTATCTCATGCGAGCTGTGGCGCAGACTGCACGGGCAGCACGGACATCGAAGAGATCCTTAGCAGCAAAAACGATACAACCGGTACTCCATTTTTGGAGAAGCATGGACCCTGTTGAGGATCCAAAAGCTAGACAATATTTACCGGTGTACAAAGACGCGAAAAATCTCGAGACATGGGATGATACTATTACCCTTCGAGACAAAGACCACACTGCGTGGACTATTCAGTCACTGCCTAGAGGAGTGCTTGATATTCCTTTTGACTTATCTTTGGGCGCCATCCCTAACAAAATATGGGACATTCTGGAGGAGTCGAAGTTTGACTTGACTTTTGTTGGCGGCCCGCCACCTGGCAAAGGGGTTCGCGCAAGGCGACGAAGGCAGTAAGTGACATTTTTTTCTTTTATCACGCGTCGGACATTGAAAGCTGCATGTGGATTAATCTCATAGTGCCCATGTCAGATCATGTCTTATTAAAATGTTTTTATACCATTGTTGTTACTTGGCATTTTTATCGCAACATATGAGTGCGAGGGTCAATCGGCAAATGGATACGACACCGTATAAGGGGATCGCTTGTGAGTTTAGCGATGGAGTTCCTGGTACGACCCTGCTTCAAGTATCCAGGGTGATGTTCTCAAAAAATGTTCTCATAGTAGACATATTAAATTTTTTTTCTTTGGATATACTTAATATCGTCATACCAGCACGGTCCGTCTCTACTTGTGTCGGCATATCGCATGGTCGGGCTCACTCACCCCGGCTTTGGATATAGTTATTAGGTCTGGCCCCCTAGTACTATATTAAGGTAACCGATTGAATACAAGGGTATGTTATTAAAAGACAATGTATTTACTGATCGGAAGTGTTTTTGGAGAAGGAGAAAAATTATAACGCTGCTTTTATTGCAATAGTAATACTATTTGTTCTTGACATACTGCCTCAGAATTAAGTTACGGGGGGACAACAAGTGTGGAAGGAGGAGTTTTTATTTACAAAAACGAGGCTGGAGATTTATAGTTGACTCGTGTCTGGCGTATGCGTTTTATATATCCACTGCACCGTCTATCCGTGGGTTAATGCACTTAGTTGCGACACCCCGTAGCGTTTGTGCAGAAAAGAAATCAGCAATTATATGACGAAAATATTGCATATTTCCGTCATAAAAACGGGAAGGTGTACTGTAGGCATCACCCCCCGGATAGCCGGTAAAAAGTACCCTTTTTCTGGTGTCAGGTGCACCTAGTTTTTTCCCATTATTTTCAATATCGTTTGGCCGGATTTGACCTAATGCCATTTTAACCTTGGTCTGTTGCCGTTTTCTTTTCTGCTTCACTGAGCTAATATAACGAGACATCATTCTATTTTGGGGATTTGTGTCTGGTTGTATTAACGACTTTTTATTGAGCTATCTTCGGGGATTGTAACACGACCCTGCTTCAAGTATCCAGGGTGATGTTCTCAATAAATGTTCTCATAGTAGACATATTAAATATTTTTTTCTTTAGATATACTTAATATCGTCATACCAGCACGGTCCGTCTCTACTTGTGTCGGTTTATCGCATGGTCGGGTTCACTCACACCGGCTTTGGATATAGTTATTAGGACTGGCCCCCTAGTAATATATTAAGGTAACTGATTGAAAACAAGGGTATGTTATTAAAAGACAATGTATTTACTGATCGGAAGTGTTTTTAGAGAACTTCGGAAGGAGAAAAAATTATAATGCTGCTTTTATTTCAATAGTAATACTATTTGTTCTTGACATACTGCCTCAGAATTAAGTTACGGGGGGGACGAGTGTGGAAGGAGGAGTTTTTTATTTATTTACAAAAAATGAGGCTAGAGATTTACAGTTGACGCGTGTCTGGTGTATGCGTTTTATTTATCCACTGCACCGTCTATCCGTGTGTTAATGTATTTAGTTGCAACACCCCGTAGCATTTGTGCAGAAAAGAAATAAGCAGTTATATGACGAAAATATTGCATATTTCCGTCATAAAAACAGGAAGGGGTACTGTAGGCATCACCCCCCTGATAGCAGGTAAAAAGTACAGTTTTTCGTGTGTCAGGTGCACCTAGTTTTTTTTCCCATTATTTCAATATCGTTTGGCCGGATTTAACCTAATACCATTTTAACATTGGTCTGTGGCCGCTTTCTTTTTCGGCTTCACTGAGCTAATATAACGAGACATCATTCTCCTTTAGGGGATTTGTTTCTGGTTGTATTACAGATTTTTTATCGAGCTATCTTCAGGGAATGTAACAAACTCACTTGAAGTTATGCAAACAAAAAACCAGGGTCTCACTGGCATTTTCATACTATTACGGGGTACATTCAAGTGTCAAACTCAGTCAGCGAATTTGGGTTAAGGATCAGATTTCAGATTAACGGTCAGATTTTAGATTAGTAGTCAGAATTCAAATTAGTTTAATTTAACGCTAATATTTCGCAAAAATTATGCAGATTTCTCGCATGTAGCCGTTAAGTTGCACTAATTTGAATTCTGACCACTAGTCTGCCCCTTAACACAAATTCTATGGCTAAGTTTGACACTTGAATGTACCATGTAATATAAATTTTAACTGATAATCCGCAAAAAAATTTACATCCACCGGGGCTAGGTAGATCGCACACTTAAAGGGTTAATACTGGTTCTAACTATTCCAACCAATATTATTAATCAATCATTCACAATAGGAAACAGACGTCACCTGATCCTGAAACTTTATGATTTACTAACGAGTAGCAGTGATACGAAAAGGGTAATTGCTAAAAACTAGTGCCACCACTACCAACTAAACACTACGATAACTAGAACGGATATAAGGAGGGTAATGAAAATCACCGTGGCACAATGGCACGGTATGCAGTGATTATTCCTTATCAGACTAATTACTGTACCACTGGAACTTGTCTGGCCGGAAAGACGTACATCATCCATCTTTGAAAGTTGAAGCGCCTCATCAGATCTTGGCTTGTTATATGCGATTGATTACCTACACTCATAGTTGAAATCTGTTGCGTTATTTGTATTCTCAGTGCTATTAATAGTCCATTATAGCATTTTTCCGAACTGGAACTCGGGTCGTCCTCCAATTAATATTATCCCGCGCGCGCAGTTGACCAACCTATCCCCATGGACTGGATCTCTGCACTTCAGTCACCAAAACTTACTACGGCACACAGCTGGTAGAGGACCTCACAAATTCGGTCGCCGAGATAGCAGTTGGAAGAATCGGTTCAAGCCAATCAAACCCATAATCTGGATTGCCGCCAACATACACCGGGCCAGGCACTACGTTTCCCTTTTCGTTGGTCTCCAGTTTGCAACTCAATTTATAGACGTAAGTCGTTCCAGGAACGATAGGGCTGTCCACGTAGTTGATGTTGATTGCTGAGCAGAATCCCATATCTGGAAAACTTTCGGCCCTGGGGAAAGATACACGCACAGTAAATCATCGATGTTCATGATAGGTTGACAAATTCATTTGATTAGTCTAGTAGTGTACACTTCTAATCTAAGCTTTTATCGGCACTTGGGAACACTGAATTGTCGCCATGAATATGAATTTCCAGTTTCTATGTAGATGACATGTATAAAGTTACCACAAGGCTTGATACTGCGCAGTGCCAAGGTTGATGCCATTACGAAACAGGGTGCAGTATGGGGTCTGTACACTCCCTGCACTCCCGAGGCAAATAACACCACCCGCAACGACGTTGACGGAGTTGCCGGCCACAGGGGTGATGGTTACATTCGCAACTTCTGTGTAAAGACCGTTAGAATCCAACGTTATGATATCCACCGGTGAGGACACGCACTGTTGCAGCGTACCGGGAGTGGTCGTGGTACCGGGAGTCGTGGCTGCGAACAAGATGCAACAGTATATATGCATACATGGTCTGAACACAGAACATACAAGAATTCAAACCACTGATAGTATACAGTGCTGGGTTACTTGTTTTTGTTGCTTTGACCCCTTTGGTGGAACCAATTTTGCCGTTCATGTCCCCTTGGCTCCCGTCCGTTTTTTTAGTCTTCACTTTGTGCTTTTGTAACTCTAGTTGATCCGCCTGAGTTAAAGTGAAGATCAAATACAACTTTAGTCGATTGAGCACAGCAGCTTGATGCACGACTGGTGAAAGTTGGCATAGGGTCACATAAATATTATTGTCTTATCTCAAGTCTTACAATCAGAATGCAGACAGGCATGTTTATATACGTAATTGATACATACACAAGCTATCATAGTAACAATCAACTTGTTAAACATATGATTTTGATACGGTGCAACGACGGGGAAAAGGTTGTACCATGGAGTACGTGGATGATGTGAGTTTAACATCAGCATGAAAAAATTTCCTCTCAGTGAGAGCGCCCAGAAATCCAGCAAGGTACATCAAGACAACCCTGATCAAACAATTGTGCACGTGAATACAGCGCGGCCATGAGGAAACATTGAAACGTCTGTATATATATACATATATATATTTTAAGTTACCACAGGAGAAGGTTTTTTTTAGTTCCCTCAGGCTTTGGCTCTTCGTAGATGTGCAGAGGAGTGTGCTCAGAAAGTTCATAACGCTGCG
>WBZZ01005755.1:20000-40000 GCA_019918135.1 Paulinella micropora | reverse complement strand
TCGCAACTGTCTTTCACGAGGCAAAAGATGGTCGAGTTGCGTGTCAGTTATTGAAACACAAGTCAGCTCCAAAAGTGAAAGAATATTTTGTTGTTCGGTATTCCAGCGGGCAATACTTTCTATTTCAAAAGTGGGGTAATATCGCACCGATTACAAACAAAAAAAAACTTGGTAAGATTGTTACTACTTACTCAGTCATAATTGGAAAATAATAATAAAAAAGGTTTGCGGACTTCACCTAAACTAACAATACTTATAATAAATTACAAATCCATTATTTCTTTCTTTTTTTTAATCCGGACACTACTACGAATGTTTTCCGGCTTGATGTCTAATGACTTTAATAAGTGGCCGGTCTTTTTTTGTTTAGTTGCTTCTTTAACTTTGTCGGCTAGTTGAGGTTTAATTTCTTCCGGTTCTTGTTCGTTCATTTTGGACTTTAATAATTGTTGAGGACTAATTAATTCGTGGTCGCCAAGTATTAACTTAAAGCCTTTCCGACCTTTTACTGTATATACTTTCTTTGAATACTGAACATCACCCTTAGAAAAAACCGTTCTTTCTAGTTCTTTTCTAACGGTTGAGCCCTTAGGAAATTTATTAATAAGACCAGCCCTGTATATTTCTTGATCGTTTTTCTTTTTACCTTCATAGACTTCCATAGGTGTAGCCTTTATTGTATTATGAAATATATTATTATAATTATCAACAATTTCATAAATGTAAGGAACCCAAACAAAATCGTCATTAACTTCCCACATAAAATTTAAATCGTTTCTTATTGTTCTAATAAATCTATCTACTATACCCATAGTTCGGTGGTCGCCAACTTCGTTAGTTGTATGTTGAATTCCATTCTCTTTAAAGTATTCTGCGACTTGTCCTTTATATTCACTGCCGTTGTCGGACGTAATCCTTTTAGGTTTCGGCATTTTTTAATCCTTCCAATACTTCGCCAGTTGATTTATTTTTGATCGGTTCAATCCAACCGCGACGAGAATAAACATCAATCATTACTAATCCAACGTTGTAGCTTTTGTTTCCTTTCTTAGTAGCTATTTTAGACATATCCATTAAGTCAATTAACACTTGGCTTAATGGTTCAGGCTCAGGGGCTAGTATAGTATTCCATTTTTAGGGTTCTTAGATTGATGATGTATTTCAGAAGCCTCTTCAATTTTCTGTTTTTCAAGTTCTTCTTCTTCATTTTGACTACTGTTCTGTGTGTGTTTGTTGTCCATCACCTACTGTTTTTGGTTCTATATATTAAAACTTTAAAAATATCTTTGAAACATCGTTGTTTTCTTTTTTTGGCTTCTCTGGTCCCGCATAAACATTGACATTAACACTGCCAGTCTTCTTCCCTCCTTTCTTAGGCTGTTCTTCTTCCTCCTCCTCGCTTTCGCTGTCCTCGCTTTCTTCTTCCACTTTCTTTTTTGCCACTTTCTTTTGGGGTTTCTTTTGCTTAGTCTTAATCTTCATCTTGGATATTTTATCCGCGATGAGGTCAAGCATATCGTGTTCAACCTCTTCATCGCTTTCACTACTTTCCTCACTTATCTCACCGTCCCGCCCATCAATCATATCCTTTGCCAACTGCTTCTTAGTAATGTGGTCCATCTTTTCGTCATTGGTCATTTCTTTCACATTCTTAGCCTCTTCCTCCGCAAGTAGTTCCCTCGCCCTCTCAATCTTTCTCTGCCTCGCATACTGTTTCTTCATTACAGTCGCTTTTTCAAGGTTCTTTATGGCAATCTCTCTATTACCTCTCTGCATTCTTGTTTGTATATTTAACCAAAAATAATTTTTAATCAGATTAATTATTATCCAATTTATATAATAATGGCGCAATACAAAAGTTTATTAGGCCTTAATGAGCTGGCCGTTGATAGTCTGGACATAGCCAACCTTGATTTAACGAACACTAATATTATTGGCTTAAATACGGATAGAATACCAGAAGATGCTGACCCCGTAAATCTTTATTATACTGACGGACGATTTGATACACGATTGGCTACCAAATCAACAACAGACATTAAAGAAGGAAGCCGTTTATACTACACAGAGCAACGAGTGAGGGACAACGACGAAGTCAAAGCCTCAACTCAACACCGCTCTAATACTTCTAATCCGCACCAAACCAGTCTATACAATTTGATAGACACTAACATATCCGCACCAACGGTCGGGCAATACTTAACATATAATGATGTAGATGGCAAATGGAGAAATACAACCATTGGTTCAATTGACACACTCTCTGATGTAGTCATAACGGCACCAGTGGCGATGAATAGTTATCTAACTGCTTGTGGCATTGATGGATTGTAGCTGATATTGTATCCCGATGGTTGTGAAATAATCACTGGTGATGTTGGCATGCAGAGACTCCGCCTCCGCACCTCCGGTTTTTGGTGAAGCTTTTTTTCAAAAAAGGTTCCTATATAATGTGTGAAAAAAAATAAATAATAAAATTACAAAAATCGTTTATTGAAGTTCTTTCTTAATTCATCAGATACCGCATCAACATACAAAAGTTAAACCTCTCTTTCGTCGCCTCGTGATATTTTTCAATAAAGTAGTCTAAATCATAACCGAGGTCCAAATGTTTATACACAAGCTCAATTTTATCAACACTCTGACCAGGAAAAATAAGGAGGTAGTCCAACTGTTAAATTGCCTCAGGCTTCATGTCGTTAAGATACTGCGAGCTCATAATCACCTTTGACTTATAGTGGCGGTTTTTCTTCAACAAGTCGCTCACGGACTTATCCCTTAACCCGCTACCCAAATCATCTAGCACAAACACGACTTCTGGTGTAATGTATTTACTCGGCCTCGGTGGTTTTTCGCCTCCCTCCTGTTTCTTCTTTTCTTCTTTTCCAAAATAAAGAAATTTCGGCTTCGGTTCTTCTTTCTCGTCCTGAACAATCTCGCCTTCTTCTTGCTCCTCGTCTGGCTTGTTTAGCTTGTCTAACTCGTAATCTATCACACTGTATCCGTCCGTTTTCAAATATGTATATATCGCCATCGGGTTTCCATTCTTCTTGAAGTGCTTAACCATTTCTTTGTAAATGTAGTCCTTATGTACCGTGCTGGCTATAATGACGATACGGGTCTTTTTATCAGTTGTTCGTTTCAGGATTTCAAACACTACCGTTGATTTTCCGCTCTTCTTACGCGCAATAGCGAAGATATTGGCATACGGTTCATCAAATAACTTATATCCTTTTGCCAACTTGTCGCCATCTCCGTTTTGCTTGACTGGTCTAACTCGTATATCGTTAATTTTTTCCATTGTAAGAGCTTTTTTTCAAAAAACCTCCTACGACCTCAAAAAACTATATATAAAAAAATATATTTTTTATTTACCTGCGGGGTTATAGGGGGAGCAGGCCCCTATGCTAGAAATTCTAAACAAATAATAATAATAATAATAATACTGATAATAATAATAATAATAATAATTTTAATAATAATAATAATAATAATAATAATAATAATAATAATAATAATAATAATAATAATACTATATCTGAGGCGTACTGATGCAGCTAATGGCATATCCTCAACGGACATAAGTATCCAATACCCTTGTTCGAGGTCCTCCACCCCCCCGTGTCAGTCTCTCGCCTGATGATCGGGCCCACCGATGGAGCTCCTGAGGGCAAGACTGCACTAAGCCGAGGTTATTCCGCAGTCCCAGCAACCTCTTGCAAGACGTCACCGAATGTGCAAGTGCATACACCAAGCGCGGTTGCTAGAGCTGCCTCGAAACCCCACCCATAACAATCTGGTGTCTGCTGGGTCCTGGGCTATCAACCAGCATATGCGAGTTTAAGATCTTTTACGCGCGCAACGACCCTCCTCCCCAGCATCTACCACCAAAGGGTTATGAGTTGGCGTCACAGTTTAACGCCTTGAGGCCATTGGGCTGGAACTCTGTGTAGCAAGTGTGACTAGGTTTTTCATCGGGATTTCCCTCAAATATGTCACAGTCAACACTCCAAGGCAGATTTACTATATCTGAGGCGTACTGATGCAGCAATAATAATAATAATAATAATAATAATAATAATAATAATAATAATAATAATAATAATAATAATAATAATAATAATAATAATAGTAATAATAATCATAATGATCATAATCATGATAAGAATCATGATCATGGTCATAATCATGATCATGATAATAATAATGATAATAATAATAATAATAATAATAATAATAATAATAATAATAATAATAATAATAATAATAATAATAATAATAATAATAATAGTAATAATAATAATATTAATAATAATAATAATAATATATTGATCTGTGATGGCTGAGCCCGAGGGCCATGCGCCTCCATCCCTCGACCCAACAGGGACTACAGTGAGTATTTTGGGGAGGGAAGAGTGACTCTAACCATCCTGCATAGAAAGGAAGTCTCTACTACCCGCACAGTGTCGGGTACCTTGCAGGAAATCAACTGCAAGTGATTGATCTTCCCAGCGTGAGAGCTCCACGAGACTGGGTAGGTCCCGCATAGAGGTACTCACAGGGGTAGCAGACATTTCATGCGGTCTGCCAGCGCATGAGGACGTTTGGCGGTAAGTGTCTGGGACGCCTCGAAACCCGTCACCACCCTTAGATCTCGGAATGTAGATACCCCTTTGACCCCACGTGGCGTATGTCTTATAAAAACAACACCACAACATAGCCTCGGAATCAGTGGGAAGAGGCCCAACCACCTCCTCTTCCCGTGGGGTGCCATACTGTGCAAATAATAATAATAATCATAATAATAATAATAATAATAATAATAATAATAATAATAATAATAATAATAATAATAATAATAATAATAATAATAATAATAATAATAATAATAATAATAATAATATTAGTGATAATAGTAATAATAATAATAATAATAATAATAATAATAATAATAATAATAATAATAATAATAATAGTGCTTCTCTGTCAATGGCTGATGCATTTCTGCACATGCGCTTCCATCGTCTCACCCGTGAGGGGAGTACGAAGAATTGACGATAAGCTCTAATGACACCCCCGCAAGGGCAGTTCCAACACTTCCAGACGGGCCGGTATGTTCAATGAAAATACTGGTCCAGACGGATCGGTATGTTCAATGAAAATACTGGTGACACCGACTGGAATCGAACTGGCGACAGGGCCCAGATGGTAGAACTTGACCACTGGGCTATCACGGTGTCAATAATAATAATAATAATAATAATAATAAAAACAATAATAGTGCTTCTCTGTCAATGGCTGATGCATTTCTGCACATGCGCCTCCATCGTCTCACCCGTGAGGGGAGTACGAAGAATTGACGATAAGCTCTAATGACACCCCCGCAAGGGCAGTTCCAACACTTCCAGACGGGCCGGTATGTTCAATGAAAATACTGGTCCAGACGGATCGGTATGTTCAATGAAAATACTGGTGGCACCGACGGGAATCGAACTGGCGACAGGGCCCAGATGGTAGAACTTGACGACTGGGCTATCACGGTGTCCAAACAATAATAATAATAATAATAATAATAATAATAATAATAATAATAATAATAATAATAATAATAACAATAATAATCATAAGAGAGAGCGAGAGAGAGAGAGTGAGAGAGTCAGAGAGAGAGAGAGAGAGAGAGAGAGAGTCAGAGAGAGAGAGAGAGAGAGAGAGATAGATAGATAGATAGATAGATAGATAGATAGATAGATAGATAGATAGATAGATAGATAGATAAAGAGAGAGAGAGAGAGCGAGTGGGTGTGTGTGTGTGTGTGTGTGTGAGAGAGAGAGAGAGAGAGAGAGAGAGAGAGAAAGAGAGAGAGAGAGAGAGTCAGAGAGAGAGAGAGAGAGAGAGAGAGAGCGAGAGAGAGCGAGAGAGAGCGAGAGAGAGCGAGAGAGCGAGAGAGAGAGAGAGAGTCAGAGAGAGAGAGAGAGAGTGTGTGTGTGTGTGTGTTTGTGTTTATGTGCGTGTGTGTGTGTTTGTGTGTGTGTGTGTGAGAGAGAGAGAGAGAGCAGCGCGCGCGCGCGCGAGAGAGAGAGAGAGAGAGAGATAACATAACATAACATAACATAACATAACATAACATAACATAATATAACATAACATAACATAACATAACATAACATAACGTAACGTAACGTAACATAACATAACAAACATAACATACATACGTACATATGTATGTCATACATACATACATAATGTACATACATATGTGACACTGTATTCAAAATACTTCGGCATCCGTCGGGGAAAATAGGAATTCTCTGGGAAATTGGTAGAAAAAAGTGATCGTGAAGATAAACTACGCCCAAAAGAACATGCTTCAACCAACAACAACCGGTACAACCAACAACAACCCACATTAACGTTAACAACCGGTACCAGTACTAACAACAACCAACAACAGCCACAACAGATATCATAACAACAACCACAACAACGTTAACAACCACAACAAGCCTGATCTAGCTATAGGTCTGACATTGCGGGTTACGGCGGGTTACGCTACCATTGTGACACGATGCCATCAGGCCGATACTGTTGCTCCCGAAGGGCGGGCCCGCGGCCTAGAGCGGCCGCCGGAGGCGAATTTTTTTTCTTCGGATTCCTTATGAAAAATATAAATTTTTTATTTCCGATGCTGTTAAGTTGTTGTTGTTGTTGTTGTTGAAAGACATAACACGGAAGTGGTATCCAAAGAGATACAATAACTTTAAATCAACGTGCAGGTAATATTTAATAACAATTAGTCAAAGTGAAAAAAGTGACAGATTTGAAAACATTTAAAATACTCGATTTATATTGTTGAATAATAGTTACATTTTCAGAATTTTGAAAAATTTTAAAATTATATTAAACTATTGAATAAATTTCATAAAACACGCCTTAGTTTCTAAGTGGTTTGAAAATAAATAAAACTTAAACAAAGAAAACCAACATCGTGACCGTGGCACTCTCTACCGCCGCTGACATTAACTACGAAGCAGGGCAACGCAGCAGGAAGTCAAAGCAGTCATCGGGATTTCCCTCAAATATGTCACAGTCAACATTCTATCTCTTCTGCTTCCCACTCAGGCTCTACGAGTGGCAAGTATTCTATTAAAACAGTGTTTGCGTAAAAATAAAGTTTCAACTGCTATTAAAGATGATTTTACAACTTAAATAAGTATTATAAATCTGTAATGCTAATTGTAACAAAGTTTTTTACAATTTATATTTAAATTCAAAAATGTGACATTCAGAATCCTCGTCTGCATACATATTACAGTATGTGATTCGGAAGTTCCGACTCCGCGGTAAGTCACTGCATTAACAACAACGACAACAACAACAACAACAACAACAACAACAACAACAACAACAACAACAACAACAACAACAACAACAACAACACGTACGACGACGACAATAACAACACGTACGACGACGACGACAACAACGCGTACGACAACGACGCGTACGACAACGACAACTACAACGACAACAACAACAACAACAACAACAACAACGACAAGGACGACGACGACGACAACAACAACAACAACAACAACATTTGGAATAGAAATTTCCTTTTTGTTCGTAACGAATCCCAAAAAAAATTCGCCTCCGGAGGCCGCTCTAGGCCGCGGGGCCCTCCTGCGGAGAATAAACAACAACAACAACACGAACAACACGAACAACAACAACAATAACATGTACAACAGCAACAGCAAAAACAACAACAACAACAACAACAACAACAACAACAAACAACAACAGCAAAAACAACAACAACAACAACGTTTTAAGTTTTATTATTATTATTATTAAATTGAACAACAACAACAACAACAACAACATGTATGACAACAACAACAACAACAACAACAACAACAACAATAATAATAACAACAACAACAATATTAATTACATTATCCTACAACTGTTGTATTATTATTATTAAATTTTACAACAACAACAACAAACAAGAACATGCACAACAACAACAGCGAAGGCCGATAGCCACGCACCATCTTGCACTTAATGATTACTTTGTTTAAATTTTTGATCAATAAATTCAACAACAACAACAACAACAACAACAACAACAACAACAACAACAACAACAACAAACAACAGCAGCAGCAGCAACACTCCAAGGCAGATTTACTATATCTGAGGCGTACTGATGCAGCTAATGGCATATCCTCAACGGACATAAGTCTCCAATACCCTTGTTCGAGGTCCTCCACCCCCCCGTGTCAGTCTCTCGCCTGATGATCGGGGCCACCGATGGAGCTCCTGAGGGCAAGACTGCACTAAGCCGAGGTTATTCCGCAGTCCCAGCAACCTCTTGCAAGACGTCACCGAATGTGCAAGTGCATACACCAAGCGCGGTTGCTAGAGCTGCCTCGAAACCCCACCCATAACAATCTGGTGTCTGCTGGGTCCTGGGCTATCAACCAGCATATGCGGAGTTTATTACAAAAGGTTTGTAACGCCTGTCGGATTTTGAAAATTTTAACTAAAAACTAATAATGCATAATAAATTTTACATTAATATAATCAGATTAAAAAAAATCCAAAGGTGGTATCATCCAAATGTGAGCAAGGTAAAGTTTATTTCCCAAGGTAAAAATTTTCCCAATAATATTTTAGCGAGCGGAACCGCCGCGGCAGTTCCTGCCTCCCCGGCGGACACAATGCTGGCAGCCCTAACCCTAGCCCTAACAGTAGGCCTCAGGCAGGCCACTTTCGAGTCCCGCTCGAGTGCGCGACGTTGCGGATGGACTAGCCACCTCCGGGGTAGTTTGTTTACATGACCAAGCGTCGCTCACCTTCACCGTTCGTGCGGAATGGCAATGATGCAGCGGGTTACTGCGTTGCCGGTGACGTGCAATTTTTTCCGCCGCCGAGATTGGCCGCGGCCGGCCGGCTGGCGGAAAGAAACTCTTTAGAAATATCATTATTTTACATAAACCCTGCTCTTTGGACTCTTGGGAAAGATGGCCGACACCATTGGATATCAATAGACACCTTGTTCAAGTTGTCGAGGCAGTGGTTGAAAAAATCGGCGGCAGGTCGGCGGCGGCCGTAGGTACCAAGTGACTATAGCTACTATGCACTCCGCGACAGGGTTCAGTACGGAGAAGGTTGCTAAAAGCCTATCAGGCTTGCTTTGTATGATGTTTTCTCATATATTACAGTAATATATTTGCAAATTCAAGGTTGTAAGCAAGAGGGTATTGAAATACATGCCGCACACACGCCCTTCACAACAAGCAGGAAATTTTCTAAAGTTGCATACCAACGACCCAGGAAGACATATTTGCGTGATTGGATCTTTGTGAACTCCTTGTATATAAATGCAGCTAGTTTGTTTGTGCACAGCAGTGCATCTAGAAAGTTTTTTCTGCGCTTGTTGGCGTGACGTCAGAACCCGCCGCCGACCTGCCGCCGACTTTTTCAACCACTGCCTCGACAACTTGAACAAGGTGTCTATTGACGTCCAATGGTGTCGGCCATCTATCCCAAGTCCAAAGAGCAGGGTTTATGTAAAATAATGATATTTCTAAAGAGTTTCTTTCCGCCGCCCGCCCGACGGCGGCGAAATCGGCGGCGGAAAAAAATTCCGCCCTCGAGCGCCCGCAAGGGTTATAGCGAACATATGAACTTGAAACTAACTGTATAGTCGACAAACACCCTGCCGCGGATTATGACACCTTAAAAGTCGTACCGCCGTCATTTCCCTGGGCGCGCAAAGTAAAAAACCAGTTCTCAGTGTGAGTGTTTCTGAATTTCAGGAACCTGTCATGGAGGGGTTTGCGTAAGCACCCGGACTTGTCGAACGACACGGCCTCAAACTTTTCTACCTGTGTCAGTTGGTTGCTTGCCGGATGGTTTACCTTTCCCCCTTTCGCGGCTGGGCACTCCTTACACTCCTTTACGGCTTGCTCATGGGTCTTGTCACCCACACTCTTGATCCCGAAAGCCTCACTGATGAGGCGCTGCATGCGGCTTCCGGCCCCCCCGAACTTCTGATGTAGTTGTTCGCTAGTCAACTCAGTGACCTTAGCCATCTCTTTCCCGAAGAAAGCTCTAGCCTCAACCTTATCGGCAGCCAGCTCTTGGTTGGTGGAAGTCACGAAACGCCACACCTTATCCTTGGCGTCGAGGCACAGGACCCCGGCCTTAAGTTCTGGGGAAATGTCCGGTATCCGGGCCTTGGTGATGTAGCCCTCTGCCTTCTTGTTGAGGACCACGCTGTAACCTTCCTTGGCCAACTGAGGACCGGAGACTAAGGTTTCATCTATGTTGGGGCTAACCCACACACTACCTAGGTGCAACCTGTTCTTTTCCCCCTTTCCGTTCACGGTCGTCATGTCTAACGAGCCCTTCTTAGTAACGGTGGTTGACTGTGTCTACCCCTTTCATTCCTCGCTGGATGTTGAACAGACGTTGCTCGGCTCCGGCCGGCACAAAGTGCAACGTAGCTCCCGAATCGAACATGGGATCTTTGTCCGCACTCCTTCCTAGTAGGGCCTGTTCCGCTAGCCGGATACCTTAGCCATCCATCCGCGTTCGGCCATGAAACGCACTAGGTCGTCAACCGGGTGGGCTTCTCCCTCGGCTTCCGGCAAACGTGCGTATTCCTTCTCTAGTACGCTCTCACCGTCCACCACCCTTTCTCGGACTCTGAAATGCTTAGTACGAGGTTGAAACACGGCGACACTGTTGGCTGCTGCTCCTTCTACGGCCCAATGTCTTGGCCACCTAGGCTTGTTCATGGGATACTCACTGCCCTGCGCCCAGTCGTACAACAGCCTAGTCCATTCGCCCCACCTATTCCGGAAGTCTGCTTCATCTTTTTCTTCCTCACCGCTCAACGCCAGACGGTGCAACCTGCGCATCTCCTCTTGTTGCTCGGCCACGGCTCGGAGTCGACTCTCTCGCTCTCCGGTACCTAGTCGGGTAGGACTATCGGGCTCAGAGGGGGCCGTAGACGAGTAGTAGGGGGCAACAGGGAAGTCACCTTTCGGTCGGCGGGGGGTACCGTCTTAGCATGGACGCAAACCAGGGCATCCCACTCACGGAGGCGCGGACCGTCTCCAGGAAGCCAAACGCACGAGCACCCACTGACCTAGGCCTATTGCTTGGGCTGGTGGAGGGCGTAGTCACCGGGTTGCTATCGGTCCCGGTGGTCTCATCACCGGGTCTGCCTCAGCACTAGGGTCGTGACCTATGGCGGACGGCACCCTTGCCGGAGCTCTAACCCCGTCCCGGTCTCTAGCCGGGGACTCTTCACCTTCACGCTTCTCCCCGTCGGATTCAGAGCAAGGATCGGAATCGGACTGCATCTCCGAAGGCTCATCTTCCACGTCCGCCAAACCATCGGGTTGGTAGTCCTCTGGGCCGGGCCTCACCTTCACCCCTTGTACCTTCTCCCTTTTGCTTTGAGTAAAGATTTCAGGTTTTGGCTCATGATACCGCTACCATCCTCAGCCGGCTCGGCCTTTGAACCAATCTCAACCTTCGGGGCAGGTACCGCTGACGGCCCGCTCACCCCTCTAGGTCTACCCTTACTCTCTCCACGGGGGTCGGGTGCTACCGGACGGAGTGGAGTACCCTTCAACTCTTGTGCGCGTACCGGCACCGATGCTACTGACGGGGGCACAACTCCCCCACGAGGGGGATACCCCACCTCGGAAGTACATGTGCTTCGCTTGGGCACCGGCCTGAGGTTCATGTTGGCGGTACACCTTCCGCCATGAGGGTACACCGGACGCCTCCCATGTTACAGGTTGACGGCTAATGATCCACTCGGTAAACTGTCCGGGTTCACGGGGCTTCGCATAGTGGATGATGGGCAAGAGGGACCGGTTCCACGGGATGTCCCGATTCGCAGCTTCGTGTCGCACTATGGCCTCAACCATCAGGGGATGACTCCCACTTTTGATCTGGGCTTCTAACCCTCGCTCTCCCGTTTCGCACATTAGAGGTAGATGATCCCTTCGAGCTATGTCGGCTGCCCAAAGATGCAAGGCATTGTCTCTCTCTTGCTTGGCTCGCTGGTACTGATGCTCAACGCAATAGTTGCTATCTATGAGGGTAGCTGCCTTAATCCTCATGCTATTGAAATGAGACTCAAGGTCTTTCAAACTGGCTACGCACCGGCGCTTTCCTTCCGCTACTCCATGGCACCGACCCTCGTTCATCTTATCTATGTCGGCGTCGTCCTCAAGCAAGATCTCAAGACTGTTCTCGTCCTCCGGTGGTATGATCAGCTCGGGAAGGTTTGCACCCCCGGGTTTAGCCATGAGGGCTTTGTCTTTCGACTTGCAGGTTAGGAACTTTACCATCTGGGCTAAGGCTACGCCCGGCTCCTCATCCTCGGAGTCGTCGCTATCACTACCCCCGTTAGCTAACTATAGAGCCCTTTGCTGCCTCCCCCCTTCTCCTTCCGGCCTCACTTGCTCAACTTGTGCTTGCCCCCGCACAACCGGCACTTCTTGCTGCATTTACCGGCGATGTGCCCCTTTTCGAAGCAATTAAAGCACTTGGGTCCCTTGCTCTTTTCGCTCTTCTTGCTTTTCTCACCCGGTGTCTGCCGTTTTGGGAGGGGTCTTCTTGGCTTTGGCTGGGTCGTGCTCAAACCTACATTTGTCTGCCCACCTACACTCCCCCTGCTTGTCCCACAGGAAGCACACTCCTCTCACCTTCCCTCCAACATGGAGGTAGCGGCATGAGGCCCCACGAGTGCATTTGCCTTCTTTGCTGAAGAGCCAGCATTCGTCCTTGGGCTTTCCTTTCCCGGCCTTGCGAACTGCCAAACCTTTCTCAGTGGAGCTAGTCACTTTGGCCCGGTCAAACTTCTTGCAATTGTCTAGTTCAAGGGCACGACCTTGCACGAACTTCCACCATGAGGCGAAGTCCCACTTAAACTGCTTGCGGTTCAGTTCGGCCTTTTCAACCCATACCTGCCAATCTTTCTTTACCCTAGAGTCAGATTGCTTTGGACCCACTAACGCGTCCTTCACTATTTGTTGCAGCCGGTCGTCGGTTGGGGCTTGACCATAGTCGGCCAACCAGTCTCTCCTAGCGTTCAAGTCAACACACTGACCAACGTACTGCTGCTTGATAGTAAAGAGAAAGTCATTCAGCTCCTTCACCTTATCCTGAACGTCAGAGGGGTCAGCTTTCTTGTACCGGGCTAGCAACCTGTCCCACAGTTCTTTTGGGTTTTGACCAAAGGTCAGCCGTTCCGGATCAGCCAAGTCACGCACTAGGCTCTTAGCCTCTCCACCGAGCATATCATAAATGATGTTGAACACTCTCTCCTTTTGTTTGCTCCTCTCAGCAAGTACACTAGCGTCATAGGCCATCACCTGTCGTGTCAGTGCGCCAGCACGATCAGTACCCCCTAGTGGGGTTTTGACCGTAGAGGGGGCCGTCTGTCCTCGGGAGGCCCCACTCTTGCTGTCGCCCTCTAAGTCTGAGCCCTTGCCAGTTGACAGCCTAGGTTTGTCAGTGCTAGCATACCCACTGGAGTAGAGGTCAGGAGTGTTCCGGCCTTCATCTACCTCCTCCTCCTCCTTTTCTTCTTCAGTCTCAGTGGTTTGTTTATCCTTCGGACTGCTAAATACCGGTTTGTAAAGCTTGATTGGTGTTTTCTGTCCTCCCTCTACCCCTAGCGCCTTATCAAGGTTTGAAGCATCCGGTTTGGGGTTTGGCATATGCCACAGGCGAGTAGGACCCTTGGTTTTGTCCTCAAAGTATTCCTTTACCACTGCCTCGTCCAAGTCGGCCCAATCGTTCCACTCAGCTACCTCTTCCCAAGCTAGTATGAAGGAAGGTACCTCCCTAAGGGTTAAGCTGTATTCCTAGTATGTTTTCACGGTGGACATATTGCTTGTGGGCGTCAGCACCCTGTAGCACTTCCTTAGGTGCCTTTGAATTACAGCTTTCAACTACCTGCCTATGCAGTAGGATCCATGCTTCTTTGCCGGTGAACGTGATCTTATTGTCTGTCTTACTAGTAGTCATTTCTAACTACAGTCGGTCTCGAACAGACACACGCTCCCCTTACACACTCTTACACACAGCACACAGCTATGCTCTCTACTTGCTAAATAGAGATAGGGTCACACTATGCTTACGCTGTTCTGATGGCACAGACACAGGCAAGCAACCACACACACTCCCACACAGAGAGAACACTACAGAGGCTAGGAGCAGACTCACCCACACACTACACAGAACAGTGTTTTGCTTGTCCACACCACCCTTTACTCTCTCTCTCTCTCTCTCTCTCTCTCTCTTCAACTACGTGTGCTACCACTGACTCTACTGCTCAGACTACACAGAGGCTACCTCAGCTACCACCTATGATAGCCTTCCACCTACTAGCAGCCCTATCTGCAAAGTCAGTTCTTCAACCTACCTAGGTTTGTAGTTGTTTTTGTACAACCACCTAAACAGTCACTTTTCGCTCCTCACCTAGTGTCCAAAGAACGGTTCTACAGAGCACACAACCTCACCACACCTCTCTCTCACTCCTAACTAAGTCACAGCAATGGACACAAGTAGTAGGTGTGATGATGCGACACTATTTCAACGAGAGCTGTGCAATGCAAACTGTTGTGCCCGAGGGTCCTTGTGCTCAATCAAGGAAGAACCACGTTCAACACAACTTGCAACGGTCTTGTCCCACTTGCCTTGCACACTGTTGTGCCCGTGTGTCCTGGTGCTCAATCCAGGAAAGAACCACGTTCAACACAACTTGCCACGGTCTTGTCCCACTTGCCTTGCACACTGTTGTGCCCGTGGGTCCTGGTGCTCAATCAAGGAAAGAACCACGTTCAACACAACTTACCACGGTCACAGAACAAATGGACACACTTTTAGAAGGCACACCCCCTCTCGCACTAAGACCTGCACGATGATTCGATGCAACCCTCTGTCTTTCTGTTCTGTCCCACTTGCCGCCCACCTTGCCGCGGCCTTCCACTGCACACAAGCAGAGCAGGGCGTGGGTAGTGTCTACAGTGATACGAGCTGTAGCCACACAAATTGAAAATGCGCACTTTCCTGAAACGGAGTCACTTAAGGTAGACCCCACACCCCTTGAACGAAGGTTCTCTTCTGCGATCCGTTGCACAGGACACGCTGCAAGGCTCGATAACCCAATGGAAGAAAACCCCGGCTCGCGACTCAGAGTCTTCCGCAAACAGCAACCGGCACTCGGGGCGTCCCCCTCCTATCGGCCAACGACTTCCCACGAAGAAGAATTTAAAAATAATGAAACAATTCCCGCCAGTCTAACTGACGACGTCACACAAAGATGTATCTCTGGAAAATAACCCACGAACGGCCTGATATGGGTAATAAGAGTAATGGTAAAAAGCTGGTGCCACCAGTACCAGAAAAGATACTCTAAATGACTGTATTAATAACATAATAATACTAACCGTGACGATTATTGCTAACGTACAAAATAGCAATACAGACATAAGTCACGAGCTAAGTATGAAAGTTTTGAAAATATATTGGCATGTGTATAAAGTGAAAGCTTTTTTATTATTGTAATAATATTTTTTGAAAAAATTAAAAAAAAAATTGAATTTCTAACCGTTACAACCGTTTTTCAACGGTTTTCCTGATTTCTTGTAATGTTTTTGCTTGTTGTTGTTTCTGTTTGGTTTTTTTGCAAATTTTATTCAAATTGTTGTTTTATTAATTAAATATGTTTTTCAAATAATAATATTTAAATTTTAAACTTTAAATTCAAATTTAACTTGAAAATTTTAAGTTAGAAAATTATTTAATAACTAACGGCTGCGTCGAGGGCGATCCTGTCTCGGCCTGCCTCTCCTACCTGAGAGTGGAGCAGAAAGCTGGCGAGGAGCATCGGGAGGCAGCCCAAGCTCAAAAGGCCACCAGTAATGCGATCCGTCACAGACGAAACTGTGTGGCAGGCTGATTGCGAAGTTGTTTGATCAACATGCCCGGCGTTTTAGTAGCCTCGAAATAATGGTATTTGTAGAAATCAGGAATCTTCATCACTTTGTGACGGTATTTTTCATCTCTACAAATTAGATTTTGGAAGTACATCGCACGGGAATTGGATAGCTTGTTTTCAATTAACCAGCCCAAGTCCCGTGCGGTTTCCCAAATCCAATCATCATGGAATGCCATGTACGCAACCATTCGGGCTATCTTGCCTGCATTGGGAGTCGCAAAGGCTTTTTCCATGATTAGAAGCCCAGAAGTGCCAAGAAAAATATTCAAGCCAAGGATGCTTAACGAGAACAAGGCTAGCCTCTGCAAGTGCATATCTTTGCTTGAAATGTTTCCGGCCTCCGTCCGACCACAAAATTACTTTTTTTCCCCCCTCCAATCCGCTTCACACCTCTTTCTAGAATATCATCAAGCCATTGACGAAAAAAAAAAGTAATCATTGTTGCAATCTTTGTCGTCGCGGTGTGGAAATGTATTTTTGAATTTCAGCCTCTAACGTTTTCTTCTCTTTCTCTTCGTCCTCTGATAATTCTTGCTTGCCGTCAACTTCTTGTAGTTCAGCAAGCCGGGTCGACTTAAACTTAAAATCCCTGCATTTTACGCACTTTGCCCACAGTTTATGTGCAAGATTTTGCACCGAAAATTGACTATGTACTAGTGTCCACTCAGACCGATGCGGTGGAGTGATAAGTGTTTTCAACTCTGAGTCTGGACGAATGAGGAATTTACCAACTTGCTGGCTCCAAAACGATCGACTTTGCGCAAACGAAAAAATCAGCGGATCGCTGGGTTGAATTCAGTGGAATTATCCTAGTAGCATATTATATTACTAATTAATTATAGTCATTACAGTCACCGATGTTAACATTAATATTAAGTACTGAAGTTACAACTTCATGCCATGTTTGTAAAGTAAACAAGACATGAAATTGTAGCTTAAAATTGGGGGTTGGATAAGTACGTACCGCATTCCATGCTGACAATGCGGAATATAGAGAGGACAAGGTTGATGGGGATCATACAGAGCATTACTCTCATCGATGAGGGGACCCGACTCACAACCACAATCCGGGCTGGCATAGAGATACTTGAGCTGCCCTTCAAAAACGAACCCCATCGCAACTGGAACTCAAAGAGAGCGGCCCTGGCCCTTTGCTCCTCAAACACAGTAAGATTCCTCTGTAAACGGCGTGGCTGATATTCAATTCCAGCGCTTATCTCAAACACTGTAGCTGCGGGCTTGACCACTTTGGTAGTACGCGTATTCAGTGATGATGAATCAGACTTGCAACGATGCTGGTAGGCCGCCTTGACTGCATGGAAGCTGTGGCACTTCTCACACTTTACGACATCTTCCTCTCCAGCCTCGTAAGCAGCCTCGAGCTGGGCCTGGGATCGCCTCAATCTGTGCTTGGGTTCAAACGTGAAACCCTGCCCGCTCGCAACAGCTGCTGCGATCATCTGCAACACACACACACACACACATAAATGAGTAAATAAAAAAAGAAAAACAAGAGCATGAAATCAAAACTTATGATTACCGGAATTGCTTGTAATACACCGGGAAGCTGGCGTACTCATCGTACACCTTGCTTTCTACACAACGCTCAACCACGAGAGTACCACTTTTTATATGCCTATCATTCGCAGGATGAAACTTGCGTAAGTAGCCATCAATACCGTACGTGCCCAGGCCCAATGCCAATGCAGCGGGTTGTGTTCGCAAAGGTGTTGAGGAAGCTCATACCCTCAAAGGCACGCAAGGCCTTGACATCCTTGACGCCAAACCAATCAGCTGAAATTTCTGAGAGCTTAAACAAATTCTGAACCTCGCCAAGCAATGATCTAACATGGGGGGGGAACTGCGCGAGGTGTGAGTGTGGGTATGCTTTTTGTATCATGCCAAATGCGTACAACTACAGCAAAGCCATACTTGGCAAGCTCTATTATGGGGGAATGCTCCGACACAAGCCTACCAGCTTCACTGCCTAGCTTGCTAAGAAGAACATCTATAGCTGAGAAAGGAAAAGAGGGATTTTCTGGGGGGCGAACATGAGCTCTTTTCGTTTCCTGCCACGACACCCTGACACCCTCCGCAGCATCAACCTCCACCTCTTCTACAACTAGGCAATGGCTTTTTGACTCCTGCCGCTGCACTGGACTGGAAAACAGGGCCGAGGAGCTTGGTGCAATGGACCGAGGCTGCAGGGAAAGATGAGAGCCAAGGGAGGCAACCGTTGGAGGAGGCAAGTCCAAGCCAAGTGCTCGCCTGGCCTACAAAAAAAAAGCAAACTTTGAAATAGATGGTTTTCCCCGAAGAGGACAGTGGCAAATGCAAAAAAATCCAAGACCAACAGGCAAAACAGTACCTTCTCCTCCCAGGCCTTTTTTGCAAGGCGCTCTTCTGCATCGACGAGGTGCCTTTTCCTCATGACGCTGTGGTAGGAAGGAAAAACAGGGGGGCACAAAAAAGACAACACAGTGAGGGTATTACATGAGCAAAAAGAGAATTCAATAAAAATATACATATATGTTCAAGAACCAACAAATTTTAAAACAAACAGCAAAGGACCACCATGTCCACCCATGAGCACAGCAAGCCAAGTTTTGCAGAAGAATTCAAACGGATACACCAAAATCGGCACATTTTTTTTACCCAAACTCTTCTCGGAACTCTTCACGGACGTCAACGTTCTCACAACTCGACTTAACAAAACACCCACAACCACAATCACAATAGTAGGTGATATGAATTGACCTCCTCGATCTTAAACCATCGCACGAGTTCTATAAGGTCATGATTGAGCACAACCTACGCTCAGCAATAACTACACCTACCAGATATGACTCTTTCCATAAAGACACAGCAAAACTACTTGATATAATCATAACTAATATACAGACAGCAGCGACTGCGGCCACTATCCCTCTGCATCTATCTGCCTATATATACTGTTTTCCATACTCATATCCCGCGAGAGCGCCCAAGCAAAATAAAAAGACTAACTAATCATAAATATGAAAACCATAAAGATAGTAATAACAACAACAACAACAATAATGAAGATGATAATAATAATAATAATAATAATAATAATAATAATAATAATAATAATAATAATAATAATAATAATAGTAATAATAATTAATAATAACAATAATAGTGCTTCTCTGTCAATGGCTGATGCAAATCTGCACATGCGCCTCCATCGTCTCACCCGTGAGGGGAGTACGAAGAATTGACGATAGGCTCTAATGACACCCCCGCAAATAACAATAATAATAATAACAATAATAATGATAATAATGATAATAATAATAATAATAGTGTGTATCTCCTGCCAATTGCTGAGCCAAAAGGCCATGTGCATCCAGTCCTCCATTCCATAAGGAAAGTCTCCACACCAATCGGTGGAATAAAGGAAGTGACGGCATAGAACATTACTCTAGGAGCTTTATACCAATCAGCCCATGGAAAGGACCGATGGCCTATGTACTCCCTAAATAATAATAATAATAATAATAATAATAATAATAATAATAATAATAATAATAATAATAATAATAATAATAATAATAATAATAATAATAATGTATCTCCTGCCAATTGCTGAGCCAAAAGGCCATGTGCATCCAGTCCTCCATTCCATAAGGAAAGTCTCCACACCAATCGGTGGAATAAAGGAAGTGACGGCATAGAACATTACTCTAGGAGCTTTATACCAATCAGCCCATTGAAAAGGACCAATGGCCTATGTACCCTAATAATAATAATAATAATAATAATAATAATAATAATAATAATAATAATAATAATAATAATAACAACAACAATAATAATGCTTCTCAGTCAATGGCGAATGCATTTCTGCACATGTGCCTCCATCGTCTCACCCGTGAGGGGAGTACGAAGATTTGACGATAGGCTCTACTGACACCCCCACAAGGCCTCCAAGCC
>WBZZ01005754.1:105000-107500 GCA_019918135.1 Paulinella micropora | reverse complement strand
CACTTCTAAGGTTGCTGTAAATTTTTTGTTTCCTGCTATGGTTTGGTCTCCTGTGGTTTTAACTGCCGAACTATCAAGACCAGAAACATCAACACCATTAACAAGATTTACGTTTGTTATGCTTTGCGATTTCATATCAATACCCGCACTCGCATTTATTACATTGCTGAATGTTTTGGTCCCTGCTATTGTTTGGTCTGTTGTTAATTAACCACCGTGCTATCAACTGAGAGATTTGCGAGATTAACTCCATTATATGTAGAAGCCCCTGAAATAGCATAACCACCCATATTTAGACCGCCTGTCATATTGACGGTGCCGTCTAATCTGAGAAAAGGAGATGCCACGTTTCTCCATTGCCCAGTGCTGTAAATGAGCAGTTGATTATCTGATGGTATGCCTGTTATTAATACATCGCTATGTGAATCAATACTTCCACTCGCTGATACTTTATTATTATTTTCATCATGTTCAAATATCCAAGCATCGACATCTTTTGTATTTAGTAAATTTACTCCTGTTATATCCAAATACCCGCCCATATTAATGTTGCCATTTCCATCAACATTTATCGGAAATGTTTTATTTACCCAGTTGACTGAATTATATGTTAGATAACTATTAGTGGCTGTTATGACTACATCGAAGAGTGTGTCAATTGAACCAAGGGCTGTATTTTTCCATTTGCCTTCAATGGCGTTGTATGTTAAGTATTGACCGCTTGCTTGTGCGAATATGTTTGTGTCTATCAGATTATAAAGGCTGGTTTGGTGCGGTTTGGAAGTATTGCTTCTGTGTTGAGTTGAGGCTTTAACTTCGTCATTGTCCCATACTCGTTGCTCAGTATAGTATAAATTTTTTCATTCTTTGATGTCTGATGTTGATTTGGTAGATAACCTTGTATCAAATCGCAAATCAGTATAGTAGAGGTCACGAGTCAACGGGTTGTCATCTTCTGGCACTCTGTCTGTGTTTAAGCCCACTATGTTCGTGTTGGTAAGGTCTAAAATTTTTCATATCTAGACTATCGACTGCCAACTCATTCAAGCAGAGTAATGATTTATATTGAGAAATTGTATATAATAATTATTTATTATTTATTAAAAAATACTAAGATTAATATATTTTTAGTATTTTGAAATGCCAAGTCCCGAAGCAAGTCGTAAGAACTGGGGAAAAGCAGTTGAGGGAATAAAAAATAAGAAACAACAAAAGATTGAAATAGCGAAAGAGAAATTAGTAAAGTGTAGAAAGGCTTATGTAGGTGATGATGAAGAGATTGAGGAAAAGATAAACCGCATGGCCGAAATGGGTGTTGCTAATGATATCATTAATGGAAAAGACCAAGATGATACACCAAAAGAAAGCAGTGAGAGTGATGAAGAATGTGATTTTACCGACATTATCGCAGAAAAGATGGCTAAGATGAAAATAAGAAGAAAGAAAGCGGAAGCAAAGAAGACAGTAAGTAAAAAGCCTGTGCCTGAGCCTGATGAGAGCGAAAGCGAAAGTGAAGAAAGCGAAGAGGAAGAATCTGTAAAGAAAACTAAAAGTAAATTTCAAGCAGTGTTAGTGTAAAAGTGTATAATCAATCTTCTGGTGGTGCTAAGAAAGAAAAAATAATGATATCGAAAAGTGCTTTTTGAAATTCTAAATCACCAAAGATAATGATAAGAATAATAACTACTATATTCTGGATTATTATCAGCTAATTCTCCTTTTGAATTTCGTATTGCTTTTGCTCTTGCTCTATAGTTTTTTCTTCTTCTTTGTCTAAATGGTCCAAATGTGAATATAGTCCTATGCGGTCTTTATAGTGCTGATATTTTAAGTGTCCGAAATGAATTGTCTTACCTTTTGGAGTAATGACTTTATATTTTTTGTTTTTTACATTGGACTTTGAAAATCTCATTGTATATAATATGGACTACAAACATAGTCAGCAACAACAACAAGAAACTCCTGAGCAGACAGAGCGGAAAGAAAACCTGGAAGAAGCAATTGAAATACACAAGCAATCAAAGCCCGCTAAGATATGGAACACAATAACTGCCCCAGAGGCTAAACCACTGAGCCAAGTATTTATTGACTTAATGGATATATCAAAGGTTGCAACAAGAAAGGTAATGCAAACTATAATTTCGGACTAGTTGCTAGTATAGATGTATATAGTCGTCGTGGATGGATTGAACCAATCAAAAATAAAACAACAGGATATGTCTTGGATGGATTGAAAAAAATATTTACCAAAGATGTGCCAAAAAGTATTACTTCAGATAATGGTGGTGAATTCAAAGGACAAGTCGGTGAATATTTCAGACAGAATAATATTGAACACAGAACTGTCCAAGTAGGAGACCATAGAACCATGGGTATAATCGATAGATTTACTAGAACAATAAGAAATGAATTAAATTTGATATGGGAGTGTAACGATAATTTTGCTTGGGTGCCAATCAGTGGTGAAGTTGTAGATGCTTATAATAAGTATTATCACACT
>WBZZ01005754.1:67500-100000 GCA_019918135.1 Paulinella micropora | reverse complement strand
CATCTGGGCCCTGTCGCCAGTTCGATTCCCGTCGGTGCCACCAGTATTTTCATTGAACATACCGGTCCGTCTGGAAGTGTTGGAACTGCCTTTGCGGGGGTGTCATTAGAGCTTATCGTCAATTCTTCGTTATCCCCTCACGGGTGAGACGATGGAGGCGCATGTGCAGAAATGCATCAGCCATTGACAGAGAAGCACTATTATTATTATTATTATTTTATCATAATTATTATTATTATTAGTATTATTATTTTGAGCATCCTACCTCTTGCAGGTCGGTACCAAGTTATCGACAGCAAGAGCTGTGCCTGAGTGTGTACAGTAGTGATCCACAGTGCTGCCTCACCCATCCGCTGAGACCTCACTCATGTTACAGCGACAGTATATTTAACCCTTAACCCGGCGAGCGCCACATTTGTGGATCATGTAAATCTTGACTAACCCCCTGCGAGGAAATTACCAACCGGCAATCGATTGAATACACACACGGCTGTCAATTGACCTCAACATACTTCCGAGATCAGGGAAGGTACCAAAAGACTCTGGATCGGTCAATTCTAGTTTATTCAGTACACTTGCTTGACAGACTACTTGTCCCTTGCAAAACAATGCAAATTCTGAGAACTAACGAGAATATTTCAAGTGGAATACGAGTTGTGTACCAGTTAGAGTTGTTCAAGTCAGTCTGGAAAAAAATAAGGTAAAAAGGACAGAAGACTGCCGCTTTACCTAGTTTGGATGACTATTTTTACCCGCTTATCATTATTATTTCCTATGGCTGGGACCGGAAAAAGCGGTCCAGTGAAAAAAATGTAGATATGGGGAAAAAGGCAATAGTTAACATTTTCTAAAAACCTAACCGGTGAAAGCCTCCGGGAAATAAATTGATCTGTTAACAGGCGACACGGTTGAAAACGTAACAACTGCAAGTTATCATCAGACAGTTGATATTAATAAATAAACTGAAAAATGAACGGAACTAAACTTGAATAGAAGTATAAACTTTATCAGACTGAGCACTTTAACGATCGGCCAAAACCACTACCGTTGACATTTTATTGTTTTTGACCGATCCGTTAGATTCTCCTCTGCACGACGTTTTGACTTTACTAACTAGCTTTCGATTTCGTCCAGGAATGACTTCAAACGATTTAGTCAAAGTTTTTACAGCAATAGCCATTTTCAAGAGTCCCTTCTCCATTGCTTTTTCCCCGTGATATACCGAAATTTTGGGGAACACAGTCAAGCCTTCAGAGAACATAAAAATGATCATTGCCGTGCACTGCGTGCACAGCCATGTGGCTCCGAAAGACTTTCTCAAATGAAAGTTCAGGACTTTTTACTTGAAGAAATAACTTGTACTTGAAGCCCTCCTTCAAGTGTTACAACTTATTCAACTTCAAGTGACATACGAAACCAATTCACAATCTACGCTCACCTACGATCGTACGTTGCAACTAAATCTGCAAACAAGTAGAAACCTACGTAAATAAACAAAGTGACCTCTCAGCTATTTACTTGTATTTCACCTACTCTCAGGAGTTAGGGCTTTTCAAAAGTCACGGTTGCAGCCATAGAGACTTTTAATAAGAGTTCGTTGTGTATTTATCCCTTGGGGTTGTATCCAAAAAGTATAAACTTTAAGAAAGTTTAACACAATATCATAGTAATAATTCGGTCCGGTACGGTATTCATACCGATAGCTCCCCACCCCCACTGAGACCATAACGGGTGACTGTTGTTCAAGTCCTATTCATTTCCGACGTTACCCGGAGTTACCGTTACCTAGGTAGTTGACTAATACTGAGATCCTACATTAACTAGCCTGGGGCGAACGTCCAGTTTCGGAAGCCTTGCCGTCGGGGCCGAGTTGCAGAATTTACCACCTGATGAGCGGCCTGCCGGTGCCACCGGGAGGAAAGGGAAAGACTTCATGACATCATCGGCCAAGGTATGGCTGGATGATGTACGAATAATACAAAGCCCTCTTATTAATAACATCTAAGTCACTGAAACTGATAAAAACTTGAAAACTCCGATAGGTTGAAAATATTTGAAGACGTCAGCTTATGTCCTCGGATATGTTTTGACAGAAGCCTGGCCGCCCTGATCGTGTCATACCATGGCACGCAGTCACGGCTCAGCTTACTGTCGATTACCGTCGCTTGGATATTATTACTGTGATCGTGTAGCACGTCTTTAGGTGTTGCAGGTGCCTGCAGCGGCAACCTGTGGTAGCTCGGACTGCTCTGCGGACTGCAGCTTGATACAGGCCTAAGCGTTAATACATACATACATACATACATACATACATACATACATATATACGTACATACATACATACATACCTGCCTACCTACCTACCAACCTACCAACCTACCCAACCAACCAACCAACCAACCAACCTACCAACCTACCAACCTACCCACCTACCTACCTACCTACCTACCTGGTCCTCAGCGGGACCCGCGGCGGCTGCTGGTGACTGCGTCGCGGACGAGTCTGCTGCGGCTTCTTAAACCGCGACACAACACATAAGTCGAGTTCAAGGTTAAGAGATAGATAGGTAGGACAGCTTCGTAGAAGAGAGAGAGGGGGAAAGAGGAAAACATTTGCGTAGAAGAGGCAGAGAGAGAGAGGGAGAGGACAGCGAGAGAGAGAGATAGATAGATAGATAGATAGATAGAGAGATAGAGAGAGAGATAGAGAGATAGAGAGATAGAGAGATAGATAGATAGATAGATAGAGAGAGAGAGAGAGAGGAAGGGAGAGGGAGGGAGAGAGAGAGAGAGAGAGGAAGAGAGAGAGAGAGAGAGGAAGAGAGAGAGAGAGAGAGGAAGAGAGAGAGGAAGAGAGAGAGAGAGAGAGAGAGAAGAGAGAAACAAAGAAATAGAGAAATAGAGAAATAGAGAAATAGAGAGGCAGACACCTAAAACTCCCAGATTCTGTAGCACCTTTTCTAATATAAACATCATTGCATCTTCTATCTTGGTGTTTCGCTTCGCAGACGTCAGAAACCTGCAAAGAAATCGAATGTTAGCTTGAAAAGGAATAATATGTCTTTGTGTTTATGGTTTTTTGGTTGTCTACAGAGGTGCAAATGTGTGGCGAGAGAGAGAGAGAGAGAGAGAGTAACAAGCAAAGAGAACACGAGAGAGCACGAGCAGGTAGGTCTACCATTTGCTGAAGGCTTCTCGCTGAGCCAGCTCGCTCAGAGTCGCGCCCAACAAAATAGACTCTTCACCAGATGGCACCAGGTCACACTGCAAACATAACATACAATACATACATACAATACATACAAATATTGTTTTGCCTGCTCCGACTATTATATCACCACTAGCTGTTATTGCCTTTGTTGTCAATAATCCTGATGTGCTATCGATGTCCATTGCTGTATTAAATGTTATGTTGTTTCCCACAGTTACTCCTGATGCATACTGAAAAAGGAGATTAGTTCCTTTCGCTGTCTGGAAATTTGAAGTAGCAGAACTTGACTTATCATTAGATGCTCCGTCCCAATAACAATCAAATTTCAATGCTACATTACTATGTCTATTGCTAATTAATTGGAAAATTGAATAATTAGGATCAGTTGCTGTAAATGTTTGTATATGTGGCCCTGCTACACCTGATGTTCCATATAACTCTAATCCTCCTGTGTATACTCCTAATCCTCTCGTTGTTCTTCCCACGATTAATGGTTTGTCTTGCGCTGTTGTTATTTTATCGCTCGCTGTTAATATTGTTCCTGTTATTGTTCCAGCACTTGTTATGTTGTTTAACTTCATATCCAAAGCACCATAAAACCGCATACCACCAGCATTATTAAAACGGACAATGTCAGATGAAACGGATTTATTGTCCAAAAGTTTTGAAACATAAAGTCCCGCCCCCTTCCCCGCATCAAATGCTACATTCGTTAATACATAACCTCGTTGGTCCGCCGTCTCACTTGAAGTAGTATTTAAAGTATACAAGAAAGACTGTTGATTACCTGTTGTCTGTGAAAAGAATATATCTCCTCCATATTGGTTTAATAATCGGGCCCCATCCATTGTAAGATTTCCGCATCTTGTGATATTATGAGTGGCGAAATCAGCATCTCCCCAAAGTTCCAAATTATCAACTCTTGTTGTTCCTGTAATCTTTTAATACCTGCTATGGTTTGGTCTCCTGATAATTTCACGCAGTTATCATCCAGATATTGTCTATTTACCGCTTCATTTGCATTCTGTGGTGCTAGATTAACAATCCGACTACTATTACAATCTAAGCCGGTAGCATTAAACCACGAAACAATCGCCCCATCAATAATAAAACTATTTTTTTTTTGCTGAAATTTCAAAGTTGTGATATGTAGCCGTGTTCATATTCAAACAAGCACTAGCCCCGATATTATCGGTATAATTGAAAACGATGAATGTTTCCTTTGTTGTTGAATTTATTGAATTTCCAGCTATTTCAATACCACTGCTATATGTCTTAATTCCTGCTATGGTTTGGTTTCCTGTTAGTTTTACGAAATTATCATCTACATATTTGTTATTTGCTTCATCGGTTGAAACGGAAGGGTCGGCTAAGTTTGTTATTTTGTTGCTGTTCATATTTAGTGTTGTGCCAGATGCGGTCGCAATTAAATAATCACCTGAAGATAAATCTACATACGACCCAGTTATTTGTATCGGATAATAAGTCGCTGTTGCTGTTTTTTGTGCTATAATCATTCCTATTTTTGTATCAAAGGCTATTCCAATACCATCAAAAGAAGTAGGATTTGAAAAACCACTCACTTCTAAGGTTGCTGTAAATTTTTTGTTTCCTGCTATGGTTTGGTCTCCTGTGGTTTTAACTGCCGAACTATCAAGACCAGAAACATCAACACCATTAACAAGATTTACGTTTGTTATGCTTTGCGATTTCATATCAATACCCGCACTCGCATTTATTACATTGCTGAATGTTTTGGTCCCTGCTATTGTTTGGTCTGTTGTTAATTAACCACCGTGCTATCAACTGAGAGATTTGCGAGATTAACTCCATTATATGTAGAAGCCCCTGAAATAGCATAACCACCCATATTTAGACCGCCTGTCATATTGACGGTGCCGTCTAATCTGAGAAAAGGAGATGCCACGTTTCTCCATTGCCCAGTGCTGTAAATGAGCAGTTGATTATCTGATGGTATGCCTGTTATTAATACATCGCTATGTGAATCAATACTTCCACTCGCTGATACTTTATTATTATTTTCATCATGTTCAAATATCCAAGCATCGACATCTTTTGTATTTAGTAAATTTACTCCTGTTATATCCAAATACCCGCCCATATTAATGTTGCCATTTCCATCAACATTTATCGGAAATGTTTTATTTACCCAGTTGACTGAATTATATGTTAGATAACTATTAGTGGCTGTTATGACTACATCGAAGAGTGTGTCAATTGAACCAAGGGCTGTATTTTTCCATTTGCCTTCAATGGCGTTGTATGTTAAGTATTGACCGCTTGCTTGTGCGAATATGTTTGTGTCTATCAGATTATAAAGGCTGGTTTGGTGCGGTTTGGAAGTATTGCTTCTGTGTTGAGTTGAGGCTTTAACTTCGTCATTGTCCCATACTCGTTGCTCAGTATAGTATAAATTTTTTCATTCTTTGATGTCTGATGTTGATTTGGTAGATAACCTTGTATCAAATCGCAAATCAGTATAGTAGAGGTCACGAGTCAACGGGTTGTCATCTTCTGGCACTCTGTCTGTGTTTAAGCCCACTATGTTCGTGTTGGTAAGGTCTAAAATTTTTCATATCTAGACTATCGACTGCCAACTCATTCAAGCAGAGTAATGATTTATATTGAGAAATTGTATATAATAATTATTTATTATTTATTAAAAAATACTAAGATTAATATATTTTTAGTATTTTGAAATGCCAAGTCCCGAAGCAAGTCGTAAGAACTGGGGAAAAGCAGTTGAGGGAATAAAAAATAAGAAACAACAAAAGATTGAAATAGCGAAAGAGAAATTAGTAAAGTGTAGAAAGGCTTATGTAGGTGATGATGAAGAGATTGAGGAAAAGATAAACCGCATGGCCGAAATGGGTGTTGCTAATGATATCATTAATGGAAAAGACCAAGATGATACACCAAAAGAAAGCAGTGAGAGTGATGAAGAATGTGATTTTACCGACATTATCGCAGAAAAGATGGCTAAGATGAAAATAAGAAGAAAGAAAGCGGAAGCAAAGAAGACAGTAAGTAAAAAGCCTGTGCCTGAGCCTGATGAGAGCGAAAGCGAAAGTGAAGAAAGCGAAGAGGAAGAATCTGTAAAGAAAACTAAAAGTAAATTTCAAGCAGTGTTAGTGTAAAAGTGTATAATCAATCTTCTGGTGGTGCTAAGAAAGAAAAAATAATGATATCGAAAAGTGCTTTTTGAAATTCTAAATCACCAAAGATAATGATAAGAATAATAACTACTATATTCTGGATTATTATCAGCTAATTCTCCTTTTGAATTTCGTATTGCTTTTGCTCTTGCTCTATAGTTTTTTCTTCTTCTTTGTCTTCAACCTGCCACCCCGAACTTGGGGGGGTTTCGACTCGATATGAGTTTATTACATGCACTGCTACCTTTTCGGCCATGTTCGTGCAAAAACTGCAGGCAAATGTTTCGAAATGGGACTCTGCAATGAACCTTTGAACCATCTTCAATGGGAATTTCAGCTCTTTGATAACGTCTTGGTGCGTTGTTAAAATGCCACAGTAATTAATAGCATATACACCTTCATGTCTAGCTTTTTAACAACGCCCCAGATGATTGAGATGATAATGATATTACAAAAAAAAACAAGAACGCAGCGGCAGGCCCGTCTCATAATCTTGGGGCGATGTTAAAAAGCTGGACATGAAGGTATACATGCTATTCATTACTGTGGCAACACAGCAATATTTTTTGTAATATAGATTTGACGGCAGCATAGAAAGCTTGCCTCCTCCCGGCCTGCCGGTGCATTCTTTTTTTTTATTATTATTATTACAGTAAGCAAGGTTTAATGAGAAAAAGACGAAAGAAAAATGAAGAAGAGCCTAATTCAAATGAATTCTGGTTCCAAGGAACGACTGTACAAGCTCATAAGGAAATCTGGAACTAAGGTCCAACAGAAAGCTCCTGGAAAGAGTAATATAGATTTTTTTTTTTTTTTTTTTTAGTATCATTATCCTCTCATCATCTTTTTTGTTGTTTGTTTGACTGCAGTACCCGTGCCTTGTATGCGTGCGTGCTTGCGTGCTTGCAATGCTTGGTTGCTTGCTTGCGTGCTTGCTTGCGTGCTTGCTTGCGCTCTTGATTGCTTGCTTGATTGCTTGCTTGCGTGCTTGCTTGCTTGCTTGCTTGCTTGCTTGCTTGCTTGCGTGCTTGCTTGTGTGCTTGCTTGTGTGCTTGCTTGTGTGCTTTGATTGTGTGCTTGCTTGCTTGCTTGCTTGCTAGCTTGCTAGCTTGCTTGTGTGCTTGCTTGTGTGCTTTGCTTGTGTGCTTTGCTTGTGTGCTTTGCTTGTGTGCTTTGCTTGTGTGCTTTGCTTGTGTGCTTTGCTTGTGTGCTTGCTTGCTTGCTTGCTTGCTTTCTTGCTTGCTTGCTTGCTTGCTTTCTTGCTTGCTTGCTTTCTTGCTTGCTTGCTTGCTTGCTTGCGTGTTTGCTTGCGGGCACCGCAGTTTCATTCGCCCCAGCCGCTGGCACCGGTACCTGCAGCTGGGCACGGTAACACCGGCCGGCAAATTTTCATGCTCGCTTGCTCGCTTGCTTGCTCGCTTGCTTGCTCGCTTGCTTGCTCGCTTGCTTGCTCGCTTGCTTGCTTGCTTGCTCGCTCGCTTGCTTGCTTGCTCGCTTGCTTGCTTGCGTGTTTGTAATGCTTGCTTGCGTGCTTGCTTGCGTGCTTGCTTGCGTGCTTGCTTGCGTGCTTGCTTGCGTGCTTGCAATCGCTTGCGTGCTTGCTTGCGTGCTTGCTTGCGTTCTTGCTTGCGTGCTTGCTTGCGTGCTTGCTTGCGTGCTTGCTTGCGTGCTTGCTTGCGTGCTTGCTTGCGTGCTTGCTTGCGTGCTTGCTTGCTTGCTTGCTTACTTACTTGCTTGCTTGCTTGCTTGCTTGCTTGCTTGCGTGCTTGCTTGCGTGCGTGCTTGCTTGTGTGCTTGTTTGCTTGCTTGCTTGCTTGCTTGTTTGCCTGCTTGCGTGTTTGTAATGCTTGCTTGCGATGCTTGCTTGCGTGCTTGCTTGCGTGCTTGCTTGCGTGCTTGCTTGCGTGCTTGCTTGCGTGCTTGCTTGCGTGCGTGGTTGCTTGTGTGCTTGCGTGCAATGCTTGCTTGCTTGCTTGTGTGCTTGCTTGCTTGCGTGCTTGCATGCGTGCTTGCTTGCGTGCTTGCTTGCTTGCGTGCGTGCTTGCTTGCTTGCTTGCGTGCTTGCTTGCTTGCTTGCGTGCTTGCGTGCTTGCTTGCGTGCTTGCTTGCGTGCTTGCGTGCGTGCTTGCGTGCTTGCGTGCTTGCTTGCCTGCGTGCTTGCTTGCGTGCTTGCTTGCGTGCTTGCTTGCTTGCTTGCTTGCTTGCGTGCTTGCTTTCGTGCTTGCGTGCTTGCTTGCTTGCAGTTTCATTTGCCCCAGCCGCTGGCTCCGGTACCTGCAGCTAGGCACGTGCTTGCGTGCTTGCTTGCGTGCTTGCTTGCGTGCTTGCTTGCGTGCTTGCTTGCGTGCTTGCTTGCGTGCTTGCTTGCTTGCGTGCTTGCTTGCGTGCTTGCTTGCGTGCTTGCGTGCTTGCTTGCGTGCGTGCTTGCTTGCTTGTTTGCGTGCGTGCTTGCATGCGTGCTTGCTTGCTTGCTTTGTGTAATGCAAATCGCGCAACCCGAATCGTTCCTTGAGGATAGGGGGGGGGGGTGGTGGTGGGGGGGGGGGGGGGGTTCGGGAACGGGTCACCCGGCCCGCACTGCCAAGTCAAACCCAATTCATTTTTTTCATTGTATAATCGTTCGGTATCATTGAATTCAATGTTTTTCATCGAGTTTTGATTGTTTTAATGAAATAAAAAGTTGGAAAGACCGCACTTAGTGGTAGTGGTAGGGGTCCGGGGGGGTCGGGGAGCGGTCGTCGGGCCCGCACTGCCAAGTCAAACTCCCACCTTTCAAATAATTTTTTGCATTGAAAAAAAGTTAATTATCATAATTTAAATTAAATGTTTCCCATTGAATTTTAGCTGTCGTAAATGATCCGGAATGTTTTATTTATACTTTGAAAAAATCAACTAAAAGAGACTTGAACAGTCTGACTTAAAAGCCTGGTGATATTCAGTACCTTTTTGTGAAACCAAGGTTCTTACTCCTGCAACGACTCAAGCGATGACTTCACTGACAATGTCTCTTTAGCTGTGCGTGCAAACAAAAAGCGCGTGAGCTCTACCTCGTTCCCACAAACCATGACTTATCCGACAGGGGCCCACGGTGCGCATCATGATGCGCCGCGAGGGGGGGGGGGGGGAGGGGGTGAATGCCAAGTTTGTGACACTCGCCTAAGTTAAATATTTGCGTGCATTCCAAAACAATCATATCAGCATCAACATCATGCCTGGTGCTAGCTACCCTGCAAATATAAGCTCCCAACTCCTCCTCGTTCCCACAAACCATGACTTATCAGACAGTGGTGCGCATACTATGCGCGAGGGGGGGGGGAGGGGGTGGATGTTTGTGACACTCGCCTAAGGTAAATATTTGCGTGCATTCCAAAACAATTATATCAGCATCAACATCGAGCCTGATGCTAGCTACCCTGCAAATATAAGCTCCCAACTCCTCCTCTCTCCCACAAACCATGACTTATCCGACAATGATGCGCATATGCGCCGCCGGGGGGGTGGATGTTTGTGAAACTCGCCTAAGGTAAATATTTGCGTGCATTCCAACTTGAGCAATCATATCAGCATCAACATTGAGCCTGGTGCTAGCTACCCTGCAAATTTGAGCTCCCAACTCCTCCTCGTTCCCACAAACCATGACTTATTCCGACAGGGGTGTGCATATGCGCGGCGGGGGCCCGGGGGGGGGGGGGGGGGGGGGGGGGGGGATGTTTGTGACACTCGCCTAAGGTAAATCTTTGCGTGCATTTCCAAAACAACTATATCAGCATCAACATCATGCCTGGTACTAGCTACCCTGCAAATTTGAGCTCTCAACTCCTCCTCGTTCCCAGCACTTGCACCCTTAACGGCACCACGTCACCGGCCCAGCACCAGGTTGCCGAGGCGCCGCGCTCGCCTATGAAGCACGGTCGCACATGCGTGTGCCGCACTTGCGATGCTCATGGCGCTGGTTGTGAGTGCAAGCGATGCCGCACAGCATCAAGGCCTGCGGCCCCCGTTCACAACGCACCGGCGCCGCACCACCAAGCCATGGTCGTGAACTGCCACTGCTATGTTTGCGTGGGGCAGGCGGCCGCGGCTCATCACAGTTCTGCCTCTTCTCACGGTACCGCAGCCCAAGGCGGAGGGTCTCATGCACTCTCCGCCTATTTAGCTCAAGCGGCGCAGCAAACAAGCAACTTCATGGGCTACCTGGCTAATGGCCGCTGGTGAACATGAAATGCATGTGTGCTGGCTGTTTGTGGCTGTTGCACCGCGCCGGTGTAGCTCGGACCAAAGACAATCAAGCAGATTCAGGTATGATGACCCTTGCTGGTCGGAAACACTCGTATGTAGCGCTCTTCAGTCGGCTGCTCTGTGGATTGGTTGCATTGCACATAGTTTGTATTGATTGTGCGCGAAAACCTTAGGTTGTTTTTAGGCTGACAGGTTGCCAGGATGCGTGTCTATGTGTTTTGCGCCACAAGCCCGCCAAAGATCTACAAGTCAATGCACTTTTCGAGCTTTTTGAGTTACAGATTACTTCTCTTTGAGCTTTTTTCTGATTTTGACGCGAGGCAATCGAATTCGTTGGTATTGCTGATGCGTGGACTTTGAGTTTTTTGCGGTACAGAGCCACCGCTGTCGCGAATTGTTAAGTGACCCAAAGTAACTTTATTAAAGTTTTTTTGCATCAAAACCATTGGATTAATTCATTTAATAAGGATTTTAATAACGATTTACATATTTGAGAGTATTTGAAAATTCGCATGCGACCTTAGTAAACCTTACGACCTACGACCAGGAGGACATTATTGTTTATTATTGCGTCAGGGCAAAGAGGAAATAGATGCCCGCAGAGCGGGCGCACGGACTTCGGCCAGTGCAAAGCCACAATTTCTTTATTTAGGAAAAGAAAAGAAAAAGGAAGAAGGCGGTGAGAAGAAAGAGCGAAAGAGCGACCGAGTGTTTTGAACGATTTAGGGAGTGGATTAAGAGACAAGTCCATAAGCGATTTATTAAAAAAGAACAGACACTATAAATCAAAGATGATTATGTCAAGCCAGTATTTGAACGACCTTAGACCAGAAGCCATTAAGCACTTAGATTATTTATTCATCTTTCCTGGCCAGTCTCAGGACAGAATGGAACTAGTATATAAACATTTAGACTTATCTTTCGACTTGGATTATTTCAAAAGTATCACGAAGCAACGAAGGATAAATTTAATTTTCTGTATGTTTCAAGTGTTGATGATGAACTTCGCAAAAATTTTAATTTTCGTCTTAAGTAAAAAATTTTATAATTAATTATTTTTTTCTGTATTATATATTTCGCTATCATTTATGGTAGTAAAAACGAACGTGTTGAAGTCATTCCAACAATCGGTAAACGAACTATTAACTCAAGCACAATGGCTGGAGGTAAAAAGAAAACTGGAAGGAAGAAGAAACAAGAAGGCAAAGGTCAGGCTGGTGATAAAATTAACTGGCGAAAAGTGGGGAAAACGGCCTTGGCTGTGAATAAATTCCTTCGTGATAACAAGATTATTTCAAAGACTGCGAATGCCCTTGGCGATGTCGGGGTTTCATATGCGTCTCGTATCGGGTCTACTGCTGCGAAACTCTGGTATGGTAAGCAGAGCGGACGAGGGGGCACTCAAATTCTAAATGATATTTTTGATATAAACGACTTGAAAATATTTTTTTGTTTGATTATATACAATGGTCGCTAAGACTAAAAATGTGAAAAGGGCGAAAGTCCGTCCACCGCGGGTTTATAGAAATAAGAGCGGGAGGCCATATATTATCCAGAAGGGTAAAAAATATTATCTTAATTTCGGTAAGAAAACAAATGATATGAGCACACTTCAAATTGTTAAACTTTTTACGAAATACTTAAGCAGACCACAAGCAAAGCGGACTACTAAAAAGGAAGATTTAAGAAAGGTCCAGAGCCTGTCAGAGATTGAACAAAATACGAGAACAGTAATTCAAGACCACTTAGACAAACTCAGAAAGGAAAAGTATGAGGGTATTGAAGCAATAGAGAAAAAAGAAAAGACAGCACGGAATGAAATGAAAGAGGAAGAGAAGAGGCAAGAGCGTCGCGGAGACGCAGATGCTAAGGAAAGACAAGAGATAAAGGACAGGGAGCATAAAAGAGAACTGGCGGATATTAATGAAAGAAAGGAAGAAATAGATAGGGTATTAAGAAGAGAAAGAAAACTCGTAGAGGATGTAAAACATGAAGAAGACAGAAAAAACAGGATATACGCATTACCGCCACCGCAGTATCAATATATGATGCCACCACAGCAGGCACAAGCACCACTATTAGGAGGCCCACCATTAGGAGGTCCGCCTCCTGCACCATCACTTCCACCATTCATTCTGAAAAAAGAAACAAAAGAACAAGAACCAGAAAAGCCCGACCCCGAGCTAGATAAAGACAAAAAAACTTTTGAAAAGTGCTAATTTTACTGATGAAGATATTAAACCAATGAGTAAAAGTATGATACAAAAAACGGCCGATGGAATTAGAATGTTTCAAAATCAAAATGTAAAATTGTCTGATATGAAGAAAGCACTGGCACAAGCAGAAAAATCTGATGGAGCAAAGTCAGATGCTATTGATGATTTAGGTTTTACAATAAAAATGACATGCTTTATCAAAAAAGTATTTACCAGAAATAAAAATCGCTGATTTATCACGAGCATTAAAAAGGAAACTTGAAATGATGGTCATACTAAATTAAAACATAGAGAAAATAGTAAATGGATTATGACAAGGGTAAAGAGGTTTAATATTAATGTAGGAACCAATAAGAAACAAATAAAAAAGAAAATAGCAGATTATGCTAAGTATGATGAGTATATGGGGAACCAAGGAGGGGCAGGTAGGAAATTACACCTTACACTAGAGGAAATGATAGCAAAATTTTTTTCAATAGAAAAAATAAAAAAATATTTAGCCCGAAAGGATTGGACACATTCAATGAACGAAAATGATTTTGTAAATACTCTAACAAATAAAATGTATTATGATACAAATGTCGATAAACAGGTTTCAAATGATTTGAACATTGATGAGTACCCCCTTGGGGTACAGCAACCACACAAGCAAAGCGTTGTGACGGGGCAAAGCCCCTCGCAACCAGACTTCAACGAAGTTGAAGACTCCAAAGTAGTTGAAGACTCCAACGTAGTTGAAGATGCGACCTTCGGTCAGCATGCGACCTTCGGTCTGCAACCAGAGGAGCCACAGCAACCACACAAGCAAAGCGTTGTGACGGGGCAAAGCCCCTCGCAACCAGACCCTGTGCAACCTGAGCCAGAGGTACCACAGCAAGAGGAGACAAAGCCAGAGCCACAGCAACCAGAAGAGCGAAGCGATTTGGAGGGGCTTGTCCCCTCACAAACAGAGCAACAGGGTGAGGGGCGGGACTAATGACTAATGAAATAGACGACATAATGAAAAAATATGGATGGTATCTTGGAGCGATAGCCAGTGATGAAATCTACAAGTTGAAGCCCGGAAGCAGAAAGCGATACGGATTTATTATGAACTTAGATGATCACAAACAAGCGGGGTCTCATTGGATCGCCGTATGGATAAGTCTAGATAAAGACAGGTCAGTTGAAGTGTATGACCCGTTAGCACTTTACGAGCCTACGGAAGACTTTCAACAATAAATGAAACAACTAGTAAATAAAAGTAATCCAGATAGTTATTTATTAATGAAGGTTAATCAAGTAAAAGAGCAGAGTGATACTTCCTCAACTTGCGGATGGCATAGTATGAGATTTCTGATGGAGAGGGCGAAAGGAGTGCGATTTAAGTTTGCCAGTGGTTATACAGACTTGAAAGAATGAGAAACGGAAAAATTAAAAGCACAGAATGGATATGGACATTTTGATACATACATCTAAAAAATATTATTTGTATAATATACAATGGAGTATAAAGGAGGTCGTGCGACTGGTATCTATTACATTAATAGTAAAAATAGGAGAACTTCACTCATGAAGTCAATATGAAGGGACTAGACAATCCCACACACTGCAAAATACTTCATATTTATGTACCGAAGTCGTATTATTCGGTGGCTTCACCATATAATTCCTTTACACTTAGCGAAGACGGGTATGAGGCTTTAATTACGATACCTGAGGGAAACTACACAATGAACAATCTAAAAAATAAACTGGCAGAGGTGCTAACCGCAGACAGCCCCAACCGATACACATACACAATAACAAGCAACAATACCAACATAGAACCAGAGGATGGAAAATTAACATTCAGTGTATCACGCAATGAAGGAATTCAACCGCTGTTTATATCTGATAGTGATACCCGTATTCACGAGGTTATGGGGTTCGATAGAAATTCAACGTATTTCTTTGCCAATAATTTTATTAAATCAGCAAACGTAATTATTCTAACTGGTGAAAAGACTTTGTATCTTCAATCTGATTTGGTGAATGAAGGAGATAATCACGTTCTACAAGAAATATACACAGCCAACGAAATTCCTTTTGGATCTGTTATCTATGATGGTAGTGGGTCTGAGTATGGTAAAACACTATCCGCAAGTTCAAATAATGTATTTAGGTTTTACTTGACGGACGAAAACGACCAAACCATAAATCTTAACGGGTTAGGTATCTTTATGACTTTATTGGTTTATCGTGAAACTAATTATTTTAGTTCATTTAATTCATTTTTCATACTAAAATCAAAGTGAATTAATTTTTGATTTAATTATTTTTTTTCTATAAATATATTTCGTGTATTAATTAACTTACGCCACTTTAAAAACAAAAAAAAATGCCTGTCCAATACGGAGAACTTACTCATAGCCAAAGCGAACTCATTCGCGGAAAGTATTCACTTAACAAACTTACTGCCCGCGAAAGTCTTGCGACTGTGCCAATTACAAGTGTCGGAGGAACTGAATCAACTTTTGAAATTCCAACTCGTCCTTTGAACCTTGCGAGGTCTGTGTTGCGATTTACTTACACTCCTACTGCTGCAGGTGCTGGCCACTACAATCGTATTTTTATGGATTGTCTAAGTATGGTTAAAACTATTGAACTGCGAAGCCGAAGCGGTCAGTATCTGTGTAATCTTCAACACGTGGGAAATTACACTAAGATGATTTGGAAACCCGAAATTTCTTATGATAGATTTATGGCTTTGGATAACCACGGGGCTGGGTCTGGTTATGGTTCTATGCTTCAAAAGTGTAATGTAGACCCTTCTGTGTCTGTGCCTTCTACTGGTTATGATGATTTGTATGCTTTGAGTAATACCACTGCTGCAGTTGCTGATATTGACGCACACCTTGCTGCCCCTGCTGGTGCTCTAGCAAATGCTGATGTTGCCCATACTTCTCAAGCAGAACTGTATGCTGTTGTAAATGCGGTTGCAACCAATCTTGAAGGAAAATTAACACTGTAAAGAATAACCTTCGCACACTGGTAACTACTTTGAAAGGAGAGGTAAAAAATAGATTTCAACAGCCACCTATCACAGCCCGCCGTCATAATGATGCTCTTATTGCGAATGGAACTGGTGCTCCTAGTTTTGTCAATGTTGCTTTTGAAGAGGCCAAGTATTTTGAAGGTGGAGCCGATAACACCGATACTCCTGTTATCAATGTGTCTATTCCCCTTGGTATGCTTTTTGGAACTATTTTTGAAATTGATAAGACTATTGGTTTTAATGAAATTCTTGATTTGAGGATTGTGTGGGAGGGAAGACAGAAAACTATATTTTATGGAACTGATGCTAATAGTGTTGGAGCAGGAGCAACGATGACCGCACAGCCCGCAGAGGTTACCAACCTTAACGTATTTCTTGCGGTTGAAACTGACCCTAATGTTATATTGGGTGCTCAACAAAAGATTGCGGGTGAAGGCTTTTCGTTCAAAGACTGAATATCCTATCTCTTGGAAAACCAATCTCGGTGCGGGCAGTCAGTCATTCGTTTTGAAGATGAACCGCTCACAGGGTGAGAGAATTCGCCAAATTTACACTAGCGGGTTTAATAATACCGAAACTTCAAATACAGCATTCGATTGCGATGACCGAGCACAAGCAAAGATTACTTCTTATTATACTACTTTGGATAGTAATAGAATTCAGCAGTTTGATATCACTTGCTCTCGCGATGAAGACTACATGCTTTTGAAAGAAAAAGTTAAGGGCTCTGCTATTTTGAACTCGAATGTGTATAAATATAATTGGTTCCATGTTGATTTCTGGGATCACAACCGCCCACTTTATGACAAGAGAGAAGAAGATGGTTATGAAGTGGCGGGGCTATCATTGGACACCAAACGGCGGTATGAATGGAGTGCGGAGGGGGCAGAACAATTGAATTATTATACTTATGCTATTCTTCAGAGGACTACTGTTGTTAAGGGAATTGAAATTTTGATGTCTTAAAATTATTGGAAAAAGAGAAACAAAAAAGAAAAAGAAAAAAGAAAAATAAAAAGAAAATTTATTTTTTTATATATAGGAGATGACTACTTACCAGCGAACTTAATCGCACAAGATGGAGCCGATAATTTTGTTAATGTTAAGTGTGAAACTAATTGAACAATTAAAACAAGTTTAACAGCACAAAATCCTGACGAAAAGTTTGTACATGTCAGGGTTGGATATGATGGACACATTGAAACTAATCATATGAAAACTGCTTTTGGCGAAACAACGACTGCACAATTAACACCAGTATTACAAGAAATTTTCCCACATACCATTAATACAAGGGTATGGACAAAAACAGAAACAAAGTCATCTGTGTCATTTTTGAATAATATGGCTGAATTAAAAACTCACATAGATGTCACATCAATTGCTACTCTGATAAGTAAAAAAAAGAATAAAAATACAGAACTGGAACGGAAATTATGTGTCGCTTTACTGCCTTATGGGATACAGATGAAACAAAAAATTATCAATCATTTATTAGAATAGGAGAAAGTGATATAAACAACGGATTCTATTTCTTTATGGATGATACCGCTGGAATGCACATTCTTCATTCAATAGCGGGAGATGACAATTTTATTCAGCAAGAAGACTGGGACGACCCGTGCGACGGGACAGGCGATATGCCACTCTTGGATTGGAGTAAAGGAAATGTATTTCAAATTCAGTTTCAATACTTAGGTTTCGGTGCTATTAAGTTTTCTATTGAAAATCCAAAGACAGGCGAATTTCAGTTAGTTCATACTATTAAGTATGCAAATGCTCATACTGAGCTTAGTCTGCGAAATACGACTTTACCATTTTCTGATGGTATATTTAATGCTAATGGAGGTCATGGAGTACAGATTTTGAAAACGGCCAGTTGTAGTTTTTTGTTGAGGGAACCAACACTATTAATACAAGTATTACAAATACTGCGGAAGGAGACGAAAAAACAAGCACAACCGAAAGCCCCATTTTAAGTATCAGGAATAAAGCAAAATATGATGCGGGGGGTGCTAACCTAACCAATTATTCAAATGTCTTTCCTTCATTGGTAAGTATTACTAATGAGGATAATAAGGCAAATATTGTAAAAATGATATTGAACGGGACACTGACAGGAGCAGGCTTTGCCGATGTTGATGCCAAAACTTCAATTGTAGATATAGATACAAAAGCAACCGCGGTTGCAAACGGAACAACGATTTTTAAACTTTATGTAAATGCAGCCTCAACTCAACAAATTAATCTCAGAACTTATGATATTCAATTAACCCCGAACGATGTTTTAACATTCACACAAAAGGCTGTGTCTGCAGGTGGTGCTGGTAGTAATATTAATGTTATAGCTAACTTTATAGAAGACCACTAAAGCAAAAAAGAACTAATTTATTTTTACTTTACTTTATTTTTTTGGTATTATTTTTTTTACATTACCTTTTACAACACGAGTGGATTCGCTCGCACGAGTGGCTTCACCACGTTGTGACGCTTCGCTCACATTCATTGCTATATATCCTTCGTCTGTAGCATTCGCTATATCTTCACCTACATTAGCCTTGATTTCAGTGATACCTGTCTCGCTGACTAAGAGATCGGTTGCCTTAAATGGTGTGCTTGGTTCATAGTCCGTTATGGCTTCCAAAGGAATAACTACTTTAACATTATCTTTCGCGGGGCTTATATTGTTCATAGAAAGTTACAATATCTGGTTTCGTCCATTTAATTGTTGGCTTTTTAATTTCGCTGTCAATGTTCCATTTTTCAATTTCATTTAAGTAGTCCTGTTTGGTTGACAGACTACTCATCTTGTATATAAAAAATCGCTCGCGATTTTGCTATATAACACAAATTTTCAGTTTGTTTATATATAGTACAAAATAATTTTTATTACATATATTTTTTTTACTTCACTTTTAATGTCTGTAAATTTTTCAAACCAAGGTTGCTTTTGAACCCATTCAAGATATGGCTTATCAATTAAAGCGATGTCTGAAACCTTCTTCCCGCGATATTTACCAAACGGAAAAATATCCTTTGGCTTTCCTTCTCTACTTTTTTCAATTGCCTTAATTTCATCATCAATTATTTTTTGGACATCTCTTACTGAAAAGAATTCCTTATTCTTCTCAATTGAAAGTTGTTCAAATTTTTCACATAGTCTAGTAAGGGTGGTCATTGGTCTATAGACTGGTAAAAAAATTTATAGAAAAAAATTAATTAATTGATATTTTATTTTTTAATAGTAACCGAATGGTCTCGTTTCAATAGCATTATCAATAATTCCAATAATATGTCGCTTCGTGTATGTATAACTAAATATTTTTTCTAAGTATTCGCTTGTTATTTTTTTCTCTTTTTTATTTTGTGTTATTTTGCTGTTTTCTACTATAACAACTTTGCCAGAATTTTCAATCGTCTTAGCAATTAATTTTTCTTCGTCTGATTTCAATAATTCCGATAATTCGTTTTTACCATTTTCAAATAGTTCGGTATTTGTAAGGCCAAGTCCGCAACTTATTACACTTAGCATATTAGGTAAATTAAGTAATTTATTATTTTCATAGTTTATACTAAATCCTTTTACTTTCATACTTGCTTGGTTGTTATCTAATACATATCCATAGCACTTTGGACCGCCTGCTACAAAGGTTTTCAATCTTTGCTCCTTTTAATTCATCAGTCCATTCACCTAGAAGTTTGCCTGTCTTAATATCGGTTTCTCCTTTAGTTAAGTCTGTTGTATATATTACACTATCCGTATCATGGTATAATACTCTGGGTCCTAATTTATCCATCATGTCGTAAAGTCTCATTCTCGCATGGCATGTTGTAAATAATGCGATAACGATATTTGTTTTAATCGGGTCGCTCACCGCAACCTGTTTTAAGTCATAACTGGCTTCAACTATTTCTTTATTTATAATATTGATATTTATGTTATCAATTGTTTTATCATTCATAAGTTTGTATAAAGTGTCTTTATCTTTGTTCTGTGTTTTATTTTGTTTTTCTCCAAATTTCCTCCATAATGAGTTTAAAAACAACTTAGCGACTGCTCGCCTTCCCGGATTGTCTTCTATTTTATTTTTATCCATTCTTACATTCATTTTTTGCTCCATACTATCAATGTATTTCTGTTTGTCTTCTTCAGTAATACAATCCTTGGGATAACCGCTGGATTCTTGTTTTACCTTAACAAATGTCTTTATGTATTCTTTGGCTAAACTACTGCTTTGTTCATTCCAGAAGCAGACTTCATAAACTTTTAATATTTTGTATCCTTTGTCCAAGGCTTTATAAATCTCTGGTGTTGCCCATGTGCCTGTTATGGATCGTTCATTAATTGTATGACTACATTTTCCGTGGTGCCCTGTCATTCCGCATTTATCGCATAAGTAATACATCATTTTACCTCTGTCAGACTTTGGTAAAACAGGATGGATTAAGCATTTAGGCGGTAGCATTTTTGCTTTTATAATTCCAAAATATTCTCTTTCACAATGTTTTGAATTAATTGTTTTCTTTCAATGTCGTTCTTTGGTTTAATTGTTTCGTGATGACCGCTAGGATATGGATCGTAATACATAACCGCTGGATATAAACCTGAGACATCTATGTAATTAGCACATTCGCTTTCATGTCTTGATTTCCAGTATAATGTTAAAGCATTCGTTCTGCCTCCAAACATTGCTTCTCGCATACTTAAAGGCTCTTGTTCTGTAATTAATTCATTTACATCTTCTGCTACTTTTTCACCTGTTTTCATAAGTCGCCATTCGCATTCCCATATTGTAGTTACTTTATTAAACGATTTAAGATAATTTTCTCTTTTCATTGTTTGTTTGTATAATTCACCCATAGTCTTATTTTTCTTAATATTCAATTCATTACTGTTATAGCATTTCTGACATCCGTGCCAGTGGCAACCATAGAATTCATAAGTAGTTCTGGTTTTTCATCATAGCCGTCTACGTAGACAAACGAGTTATCAAAACCAACCTTTTTCTCACCACCATTAAAAGCATGTTTAATATCTGCTTTGTCCGATTTACTTCTATACGAAAGCCATTCAACACAAACCCTTGAAGTCATTCTATTTTGTTTTTCATTCTTCAACACTGCTATTGAATTTTCTTGCATGTATTCGCCACGATATAAAGCCATGACACAACTTGCAATCGTCGTATATCTAAAAGGGTCAATAGCATATTCTAGAAAAGCCTTTCTAAATTCAATACACCCTCGCCGTAATATATCAACATCGCTATGACAATACTCCGCAATGTCCTTCGCCATATCAAAGTGATTATGGGTTCTTACTTGTTCATCATACCACTCCAAGAATTCCTTTCGCTTATCTTCCTTCATTGTATTAAATCCATAATGTTTCTTATGTGGCATAACACCAACATAATTTTTATTTTTTGCTGTATTAAAGAAGTGCGGGAAGAAGCCTTTTTTAAGTTCCTTAAGTCCGAATGTCTTTGGAAAGTCTGACAATAGCATTGGAAGAAAACTTAGACTATCAATAAAGCCGAATTTATTGAATGTCATCATCATTATTTTACCACCTTGATAGATAAAAAAATAGAGTATGCTTGTTATCAACCAGCCACAAGAATAAACTGACAATCGTATCCGCGAGCATTGTGTGCGATAAATGTATATCCATTATGATCTGTCGTGAATGTCCAATTACAGAAATCATCAATATTCTTATGAATGACTGGTGGCTGTCTGGAATCAAAATACCAACTTACAGCATGATTTACAATGTGTTCAACTGTGTCTTGTGTCGCTTCAAAATCAAAGAATATGTATTTCTCTGAAGGTGGTAATATTTCTTTTTTAACTATTTCACATTGGTGTTCAAGCGGTTTCAGTTCCTTACAATTACTACATTTCGCATACCCGCATTTATGTTCGTCCTTTCTTTTGTATGTAATAGAGCATTCTTTACATTTTGCTTTGTAATAACACATATCTGTAATTTCCTTGTCAATAACATTATTCTTTTTTAAGTTTATGAAACATTGATTGTTTGGAAAATTCTATTACAATCTTTACATTCAATCCATTTTTATTTATCCTTGATACCTTTACAATCTTTAATTCCGCATATATTACATACAACTTCGCATGCATGTCTTTCTTTGTATCCTCTTAAGCATAACTCACAGAAATTCTTTTTACCTAACATGGATTTCATGTTTGTAATCGCATCGTAATGTCCTTCAGTCTTTAGAATGTAAAGGTTAGTCAGCCGTTCGCCTTCATCGTTAATTAAATCTGTCTTATAAACGATTTCGTCAGGGAATTCAACAATAACCAAACTGTATTTAATGTAATTAGCGAATGTATTAATTTCAGGAATGCCACATATGTTTTCAATAACATTTGCTTTGCTGTGTAGTTCTCGTGCCATTTCTTCTTGAATTTTTCTTCCACTCATTATATAAGATATTTTTCGTGTTTTTCAATTTTTTCTCAGACAACAACGATTGACCTTGCAAGATATAAGTTATCGTCATTATGAATTTGGATAACTCCTTTTTTCTTATAAATATCTAATTTGTTGATAACTTGACGCCTCGTGCCACCATTATGTATTTCCATAGATTTCAATACAAGTTTTAGATTATTCATGCTTACTCCTTTTTCATCCATGTATAAACTTTCATTACTTTGAAATAATGCTGATAATCTTTCTAATACCTTATCAACAGAAATCTCATTAATAAATCTAATACACGTAGAAACGGCTCCGTAATTCCAATTCAAAAATTCAATGCTAAGGCTAACTTTGCTGTTTGGTCTTTGTCTTTGAATGAAATCTTTTAGTATCATTTCAATAAATCTTATAATATCTTTCATACTCAATGAATGAAATTTTCCAGTAATTCTTACTTTATGAGTAGATTAGTTTATACCAAGTTTGTGTTCCTTGCTATCATCCCGTAATATCTCATATCCGCCATATCGCTTCAAATCACTGGTGTTTTCTCTGGTGATACTTTGAGCAAATTCAACAGGTAATGGTGGAGCGACTGGATCAGTTTGTTGTTGGAAATAAACGCATCTCTTACTGATTTTAAGTATGTTTGGGCTGTTCGTGTGTCAATCCTTATAAACCTATTGACTGGCTGGATAAGTAGCACCTCATGACACTTGACTAGTTTAATCTCGTAATTGATTTTTTATTCTAGTCGTCTGTCTAGCCTATAGACAACTCCATTGTATGCGGATTGTGTGTCTATTTTATATACTACTAAATATAAGATTTTTGAAAATTAAATAATTAAGTGTCCTTAACTTATTATAATATGTGTCCCTATATTTAAATGGAATTTAAATTTATAACAATTTAAAACAATTTTGTCTTATTATTTTATTTCATTCTATAAGATCTGTAAGAAGCATTGTATGAACTACTATCTATTCTTTTGACTATTTAGATAAGTGCCACAATAACATGTTGCTTCAGAACGACCGCATGTATCGCACGAGTCCGAAGACTGTGATGCTATATCATTTTTTTGCTCTACATTCTTTTTATATTCTTTCTTCCATTCTTCATATTTTGGAATAACTATTTCATTATGAAATTTATGTGCTAACTCTAATGCTTGCTCTAATGTTCGTTTCTTTCCAATACAGAAACTTTTACATTTAGACTTTTTTCCTTCATACCATTGAACTCTTACCATTGGATTCTTTTGATTTCCTTTCACCATAACACAGCCTCTAGACAAAGTATTTTGTGTGTCCATTTTTATATTATGTGCCCTTATACTTAAATTACATTAATATTTATTTCACGGAAAACCACAGACTGCAAAGGTGAGGCGAAAAAGCACACCCGCAGACTTCTGACTTGGACAACTTTACACAGAAGCAGAAAAAGTTGTCCAAAGAATTCTTGTATTGATTGATTTTTAAGTCGTGTCCGATGAATAGTAAGAGAGATAAGGCTTAAATCTGCTTTTTTTGAAATCAATAGGAAAGCGACTTTAGCCGTTATCTTGCTTGCTATTAATCAAAAACTAAAGTGGAGGAAAAATCGTTGTTTAAAGTGGCCCCCATAGTAGTTTCGGCCCGCAGGGCACACTATGTTGAGGAAAGTCTGGCGGTAACGGATTCCGTCTCCGATGAAAAAATTTGTTGACTTTTTTGCACTATGTTAAACAATTGAGCAACTTTCTGGTTAAAACGCGGAAGCAGGCCAAGACTATTGAGAGTGAGCAATTTCTGGGTAAAATGAGGAAGCCGGCCTAGCCTGTTCAAATCTTTGCCTTTGAAAAAAAAGCGGACTCAGATGAGCTGTGGAAAGGAAATTACGGCACGGTTCTGGGGTTTGTGGGTTGTGAATAACCATGTCTTATCTCAAGAGTGTATGTTGTGTGTCGTGCGTGTGTTGTGCTTGTGTTGTGCAGTGTGTGATGTGTGTGTGATGTGTGTGTGATGTGTGGTGTGTGTGTGTGTGTGTGTGTGTGTTGTGTGTTTGTGTATGTTGTGTGTGTGTTGTGTGTGTGTGTGTGTGTGTGTGTGTGTGTGTTGTGTGTGTGTGTGTATGTGTTGTGTGTATGTGTGTGTGTGTTGTGTGTGTGTGTGTGTGTGTGTGTGTGTGTGTTGTATGTGTGTGTATGTGTGTGTTGTGGTTGTGTGTTGTGTGTGTGTGTGTGTTTTGTGTGTGTGTGTGTGTGTGTTGTGGTTGTGTGTTGTGTGTGTGTGTGTGTGTGTGTTGTGTGATGTGTGTGTGTTGTGTGTGTTGTGTGTGTGTGTTGTGTGTGTTGTGTGTGTGTGTGTGTTGTGTGCTTGTGTGCTTGTGTGTGTGTTTGTGTGTGTGTTTGTGTGTGAGTGTTGTTTGTTGTGTGTGCGTGCGTGTGTGTGTGTGTGTTGTGTGTGTGTGTGTGTGTGTGTGTTTTGTGTGTTGTGTGTGAGTTGTGTGTGTGTTGTGTGTGTGTATGTTGTGTTGTGTGTGTGTGTGTTGTGTGTGTGTGTGTGTGTGTGTGTGTGTGTGTGTTGTGTGTGTGTTGTGTGTGTGTGTTGTGTGTGTGTTGTGTGTGTGTTGTGTGTGTTGTGTGTGTGTTGTGTGTGTGTGTGTGGGTGCGTGTGTGTGGGTGTGTGTGTTGTGTGCGTGTGTGTGTTGTGTGGGTGTGTGTGTTGTGTGTGTGTGTGTGTGTGTGTGTTTGTGTGTGCGTGTTGTGTGTTGTGTGTGTGTGTGTCTGTCTGTGTGTTTCTGTGTCTTTGTGTGTTTCTGGGTTTCTGTGTGTTTCTGTGTCTTTGTGTGTTTCTGGGTTTCTGTGTGTTTCTGTGTGTGTGTGTGTGTGTGTGTGTTTCTGTGACAAACACACACTGTGTGTGTCTGTGTGTGTGTGTTTCTGTGTTTGTGTCTGCGTGTTGTGTTTGTGTGTTGTGTGTTGAACGAGTCGTTGGACTGTTCTTTAGGTTTGTGGTACATGCCTTGCCAGTCGCGGCACCCCGTGGTTTGCATCTCAGGGTTGAACTCTGCGACAGACATCTGGCGGAACATCAAGGGCTTGCCCGCCTTGCCTGAATTGCTTGGGCTGGAGGCGCCGGCCCGGTTTTTGTCGCCGGCCGGAGCGGGCCGCACAGCGATCAAGGATTCCAGCTCGGAGTTGGGCATTTGTTCCTGGTCTGAGCCCAGGATGCAGTGCGCCCCGAACTTGAGCGTGGCCAGCAGCGTGGCCTGTAGACAGATAGATGGCAGGTAAGTAAGTAGGTAATTAGGTAGATAGATAGATCGATCGATCGATCGATCGATAGATAGATAGATAGATAGATAGATAGATAGATAGATAGATAGATAGATAGATAGATAGACAGTCAGACAGACAGTCAGTCAGACAGACAGTCAGTCAGACAGACAGACAGACAGACAGATAGACAGATAGATAGATAGATAGATAGATAGATAGATAGATAGATAGATAGATAGATAGATAGATAGATAGCTGGGTAGGTAGCTTGCCTTGTCCATGGTGATCTTGGCCTCCGACGTGACCGAGTCGCGGTTCACCATTTGGTCCAGGTAGAGTTTCTTCTGCGCGCGCTGCACAATCCTCTCCTCAACTGAGCCCGCCGTCACCAGCCGGTACACGGCCACGGGGCGTGTCTGCTCAATGCGGTGCACGCGCGCCATCGCCTGATATGATACGATGGAATAGGATGTGATATAAAGTGATATGATGTGATATCATGTTTGCCCAAGTGAGTAGGCAAAGGGCTTCCATGTTGACATCTCGTTTGCATTCCTCGCCTTGGGAAAGAAGAGACATTCCCAGCGTGATGTCGCTATATGTAGCAGGATCCATCTCATGGGGCGTGTTACGAGGCGGCCAATAGTGTTGCATGAGGTGCGTAGGTCTGTCGCGATTAAGGCCGTACGTTTCATCAACAAAATGAGAGGTTTGGCTGCCCCAAGGGGTTCTTCCATACATCTGGCGAGGGTCTGTACGTGTAGGTCTTACTTTCACGGCTGCGTGCGGGCACTACTGTTGACTACGAACTCGAAGACGAATCGAAGACGAACTCGAAGACGAACTCGAAGTTGTGCTCAAAGTTGTGCTCGTTGATGAACTCGATGAAGAACTCGATGACGAGCTCGATGGAGCCTGTTGCAGAACTCGATGATGCGCTCTGGTATGGGTTCCATGTTAAGCCCGTCAGTGCTTCCCAAGGAATGAAGGTGCGCGCCAAAAGCGGGTTCGCAATGAAGTTGTAGTACTCCGTGAATGGGAGGACCATACGGTCTGCAGATCTCCAATGGATGTGGTCCACGGGTGGTGGGATCTCGTAAGTCCCTCGTGCGTCGTCTGCCGTGCGTAGCAACGCTCGTTCCACTCGAGGGTAGTCCCAGCCATTAGCTCTGTGTGGAATGATGTTGTCGGGCCATAGACCTTGGCTGGTGATTATTTGCTCTGGTACCCAATAACCAACGTGTGGGCATCTGGAGTATGTACCCGCGAAGCAAACGGATCCCAGCGTCGGGAAGTAGTTCGCGTATACTTCCTTGACAATCCACAAGTCCATGTCTGTGGTAGGGGCTTCTTTTTCTTCTGGTGCGGGAACCAAGCGTGGAGGTACCCATGCGTATGGGACCGGCTGGACCTCTTGGTGCTGTGCAGGCGGAGTATGAAGGTCCGCGCGGAAGGTGGCTATTGGAGTTTGAAGGTCGACTCGTCTGAGTTGGATGGGTTTCCAATTGCGTCACGGATATTTGGTGTCATCTGCTGTGTTGTGAATCCCACGAGTCCCCTGAATTCATCCAATGGGCCGGGTCCGACAAAAGGGGATACATTTGCCGCCGGGGGCGATGTAGCTGTCCTCCTCGGTCGGGACCGGACTGATGATGGGCCGAACTCTTCCGATGGGGGATGGCTCCACTGTTTCGGGTTCGGAGTCCTCTTTTGTAGCGAATGCTCCAGACTGAACTGGCAGTTGGGGTGATGGTGAATCCGGAACCTGATTGAGGTCTCGAACAAGGTTGTCGTTGATTTGACGAACCGGCATGCAGTCTGCGATAGTAGGGGACACCGCTCTCGGCGCTGATGAGGACGATGCCGATGAAGACTGGGCCTGGTTGTCAGCACAGGGGGCGTCGATGATGTGGCCGTCGATGGCGCCGTCATAATCGGAGTAGGTCGTACTGACGATGATGATGACGATGATGACGCCGACGACGATGATGCTGCCGACGACGATGATGATGACGCTGCCACCCGGTAGCTTAAGGAGCGTTTCGTCTGCGAAGGGTTACCTTGGAGGTGAGTGAGGTATTGTCGCGCCAGTTCGTCTTCCCCTTTCCAGGCCGATAGAAGCCACTCGTTGGTAGAAGGGGCACGTGGTGTGTTTTCAACTTGAGAGGGAGGTGTTTCCCGCCACACTCGGGTTGATTCGCTCGTAGTCGGGGTAGCAGTCGCGCCAGTCGAAGGAGCTGGAAATTCCTCTGGAGGTGGGGATGTCTCCAGCTTCTGGGGTTTGGAGGATGGCGGTGGATTGCGTTTGTTTTCCTCTTGTCTTACACGAGAGCGTGTTGTGACATGCTGCGTCTGCACAGGTGTAGGAGCGCTCGCCTTGCTTTCGCCATCTAGTTCGCTCTCGGTCTCGACTAGTTCGATTTCTTCTTCTTCTTCGTCGGCCTCTTCGTCAGCTTCTTCGTCAGCTTCTTCGTCGTCCTCCTCATCGTCCTCTTCGTCGTCTTCTCCCTTTTCCTCCTTGCGTCGTTCTTTCCATCCAACTCTGACGTCCAGCGGTGATCTCTTTCCTGTATCACGCGAAGACATGAACAGGTTGACTTGGCGGCCGTAGAGGTGGGCGTTCGAAGTAGACAGAAGGTCGTGGGAGTTCGAAGGGAGCTGCAGTTTGGGACGGCAGTCGATGATTTTGTTGAATTTGACTATCGGGTAGGACGTTTCCTTCGCCAGTGTTGCAGGGCGGAAGTCGTAGCTAACCGTAGCTAATTGTAAGTCACCGACTTGAAGTGGCGTCTCGAAGACATGGAACTCCGTCTCGTAGACGCTTTGCTTGGAAGGCGGCTTCAGGGGCATGTAGTCCATGGGGCCGAATCGCTTGCGCGTCGTCAATGGAGAGGTTGAGCTGGGCCGAGACCTCGTTGGCAAGAAGCAGGTTCATACCTTCGGGGAGGTGGCTCGAGATATATATCGTGATGGCATGAAGCGGAGACGTCGGTGTGGCCTAGACGAAAAGTTCAATGCCTTCAGAAAGAGTAGCATCAATACCCACAGATGAGCGTGCGTCGACGGGTGGGAGCGACACGATCTCAAGTCCTTGGTATATTACCCAGTCGAGGAGGGCTACGCCCTTGCAGTTGCAGGCCGAGTCTAGAACGCATGTAGTCTTACCGATGCTGTCTTCTTCCGGGGACGGGCGCAATGATTTGCGTACGTATATATTCCCGCAGACGACAGTCGGGGTCGTAGAAATGGCAATGCGGAGTAGACGTCGTGACTCTTGAGACGCCGCGCGCGTCGTCATGTGGAAAGCCCGTGGCTGCTTCCGCATGGCGGCCGAGGATGGCTTCCAGTTGCAATGCTTGCCTTCATCCTGACAACGTTGTTGTCGCAGCTTGCATTGTTCAAGCGAGTGCTTCGGGGTCTGATTCGGCTTGAGGAACTGGTTATGTTCCTTGCAGTAGGAGCATGGAATCCCTGTGAAGGGTGGACGCTTTGGCGAGGTCGGGGCGGACTTGGTGGCGGCCGTAACCATCGATGATTTCTTCGAAGGGATGGCAATCGCATTCGCCTTGGTGAAGGGTGGGCGTGTTGCCGTCTTCTTCGTAGTCGGGGCTGGCTTGTCCGTCTTAGTCCGTTTGTTGGGGCGTCCACGATCCGGTGATGCAGCCGGTTGAGCCATCGACATGGCATCAGCCTTGCGCTTCTGACGAGGAGGACGTTTGTTCTCCTTGTTTTCCTGCTGCGTCTTACGCGGTCTCTTCTGACGAGTGTCGACCTTGACGGTTGAGTCACGGGAAAAGGTGGAAGGCGTCGGTCGAGGAGGGCGCTCGCGCAGTCGCTTGTATGTGGTAGCCGACGAGGGCTTCGTAGTACTTTCCATCCAGGGCCAATATTCTTCCATAACATGGAGGTCGAGGGAGTTGGTCCAGGGCAGAAGGTCAGTGAGGTCGCGGGGCCGTGCAACACCAAGATCTCGGCAGCGTACCGAGTCCATCGATCTCGTTCCATGGGGGTAAGCATCCGAGACACATCGCGGACTTGATTGAAGTCGGCCGTCAGATAGCCAGCTGCCTGGGCCGTCTCGTAGCTTGTGATGCAACGATTTACATACCCTGCGAGGCTTTCCTTCTTGAAGCGTCGAAGTTTGAGGGCTTGCATAGCCGGTCGCTTCGTGTCTCCCTTGTCCAGTCGTCCCTTGAACAGCTCCATGAAATATTCCATGAGCATGTGCGGGATGATGCTCCAGACGCGGGTGCGTTCGTCAGTAACACGAATATACCGGGTCCAGTACGCGTCCATGAGGGCCATTGCAGTCTTGTCTCCCCACTTGTTCACCGTATCGATGATGCGGTTGCATGCCAACAGCATTGACAAGTTGTTTAAATGTAGGAATGCAAGTTCGCGGGCTTGAGTAGCAACGTCATGTCCCGGCGCGGTGGTCGGGCGGGTCATCACGAAGAGAGACCGTACTCGGGCCATCATGTGCAGCGTGCGGGGTGGAACACCTGCAAAGGTGGACGATCGCAGAACTCTTCCTATCGACGATGCTGACGAGGATTAATTGTCTGAGGATGGCGGGGATGGTGTAGCCGTCCCCGGAGGGCCATTCTCCGTCGAAGGGGCCGGTGGCTGAGTCGCAATCGTCGTACCAGACGGTGGATCGGGTGACGAACCTGCAGGCGAGCTCGATGTTGAGCTCGATGCCGGGCTTGAAGATGAGCTTGATGACGACCTCGCGGGAGCCGGAGTCGCCACTGTTGCATTACCGGTTGTTGCAGTCACAGGGGCTCCACCTTGGTCCTCCACGGGAGGGTTCGTACCACCAGAGAGCAGGGTCGGGTAAGCTTCTTCCGCAACGGAGACGAGAGGGCTCAGTGTGATTCTACTACCTTGCAATCTTGTACCCAGCGAAATGCGAGGCATTGGGCGTGCCGGCGTCAATGCAGCGAGGGCTGAACCTGACGAATCAGTTGGAGTTGCTGTCAATGGAGCGAGAGCCGGTCTGGGTCCAACAGAGCCAATTATCGGTCGAAATGATGACGTGAAAGCTGAGTCAGTCATGGACAGTGCTCGATTGACCAATGGGGCAGGTGGGCGTGATGCCACGATGGATGCCAGCGATGGATGCGGTTCACGCCGGGGCAGGGGTGTCGCTCCACTTGCTAGACTTCCAGGGTGGGCAAACGGACCCACAGGGGTGATAGGAGGTACCCTACCAATGGGGGTCATTGCTGTTGCACCTGCGGGCATCGTAACTGGAGTAAAGGCCAACGATGGGGTAGCTACAGGGGGCGATGTTGCAGCCGTTGATGGTGCAGTTGGCGCAGTGGGGCTCGTTGATGGGTGAGTCAGCGGTGTAGATCCCGGAGGAATACTTTCCAGGGCTATTGCTGGCGTCGAACCAATCAGGGTCGATGGGGGCACGGTAACTGGGGTGCTTGCAGGGGCTGGAAGTACCAATCCATGAAGTGATCCAGGTGCTCCAGGCATCGAAGTCGAAATGGGTAAATGATTAACATATACCTCGAGAGGGATGAGAGTACCCAATTGTTTCCAGAGAGCCTCCTGTTGAGCTGCAGAGCCTGTAGGTCCCAAATACTCCTGGTAGATGTCGTGGGCCGTCACGTTGGGATTGCACATCAGCGTGAGGGATGGTGTCGATACCAATAGTAGATGAAGCAAATTTGTTTGCTTGTCCTTGATTGCCTTGAGTAGAACGTTCCTGTATTCGCCAGAGTAGTTGGTGAATAAATCCTCTTTGAACTGCGTTGATTGCGTCCACGAGAGGTCCGTAGTGAGAGGAGTAGACTTACCTTCCTCCACTTCCTTCAGAAACTTCTTTTCAGAAGGCAGAAGACCATGGTAGAAGCCCAGTATGGTGAAAGGGTCCAAGCATTTCCTCTTGTGCTCCCGAATACGCGACAGGGTATCGTCATGGCGTGAGTTGGCGAACATTCCACGTCACCAGGGGTAGGCCAGGCAGTGTTGGTACACTTGTAGAGCACGATGAGCAGCAAAGAGGATGATCTTGCTGGTTGATAAGGGGGTGACCCTAACACAAACAAAACCAGACACATACTGTATTGGTCGACTGCATAGAGTGTGGAAGAACAGAAATACGACACAAAAATGCAAAGACAGGTGAACGATCTGTCTCACATATGTGGTTTTTGATGACCTCTGATCTTCCACGTTCGTTGAGTAGTACCTTCCTTGTGGGAGGCGCTTTCAAATCGATCTGTCGACAGAGCACACAAAACTCGTGTGTGCAGTTTCCACTTGAAAGGAAAATTCGAATTGTGAGTTTGGATACATCCCCAAGGGATGAATACACAACGAACTCTTATTAAAAGTCTCTATGGCTGCAAAAAGCCCTAACTCCTGAGAGTAGGTGAAATACCAGTAAATAGCTGAGAGGTCACTTTGTTTATTTACGTAGGTTTCTATTTGTTTGCAGACTTGGTTGCAACGTACGATCGTAGGTGAGCCGCCCGTAGATTGTGAATCGGTTTCGTATGTCACGTGAAGTTGAATAAGTTGTAACACTTGAAGGAGGGCTTCAAGTACACGTTATTTCTTCAAGCAAAAAGTCCTGAACTTTCATTTGAGAAAGTCTTTCGGAGCCAAATGGCTGTGCACGCAGTGCACGGCAATGATCATTTTTATGTTCTCTTGACTGTGTTCCCCAAAATTCACCATAATTTGTGGTTTTCGTTATATCACGGGAAAAAAGCAATGGAGAAGGGACTCTTGAAAATGGCTATTGCTGTAAAAACTTTGACTAAATCGTTTGAAGTCATTCCTGGACGAAATCGAAAGCTAGTTAGTAAAGTCAAAACGTCGTGCAGAGGAGAATCTAACGGATTGGTCAAAAACAATGAAATGTCAACGGTAGTTGTTTTGGCCGTCGTCAAAGTGCTCAGT
>WBZZ01005754.1:52500-57500 GCA_019918135.1 Paulinella micropora | reverse complement strand
TTTCCTATTTACGGACCACGCGGTTAAGTACATTGCAATCCTACCTACATAACCGCACCCAGGAAACACTTACTAATCATGCAATCTCATCCCGGCGCACCATCACGCACGGAATCCTGCAAGGTAGTAACTTGTCCCAACCCTCTTTCTCCTTTGCATAAATAATCTCATACATAGTACACAACATGGCACAGCATTCACCTATGATGATACCACCCTCATCATCACGTCCAAAGGCATAGATGACCTTCAAACCCAGGCGCAAACGGACACTAACAACCTCATAAAATACTTCTACTCTAATAATCTAGTCCCCAACCCAAGTAAAATAAATTACGCCATATTCCATAAAAACAAACCTAATATACAACTAACTATTAACGGCCAAAACATACAACCATGCAAACATGCAAACTGCTTGGATTGACTCTCCAGTACAACCTCCGTTTCCATAAACAAATAGCACATATTGTCAGTAGTCTGCAGATATTTATTGATATACTGCGGTATACTACTAGCTTGTTGCCCTAAGACCCTCCTGCAACTGTATTATGCTCATGCTTTCCCCCATACGATACAAATCATAATAATTTGGGGCTCAAAGAACCCGAAAAGCAAGTATCTGCAGCCGCTAATAAAAACACATAAGAAAATAATAAGACTAATATGCCGTACTAGCAGGACAGCACATACACGACCCCTGCTAAATAAGCATAAGTTACTCAATATAACTAATATATACATTTGTAGGGTGTGTATAGAGGTACATACTTTCCTGTATCCCGACACACAGAAGACCCAAGACAGGCCCTATCATGACAACACCTTCACACCCACTGCTAAAATACATCATCATAATGCCCGTTACTCAAAACAAACAATATCTTGGCTTACTATACGCAGATTAATAGGAACATATATAATAAGCTACCTAAAGACATCACACAGACGGAGAAGCTTAATAGCTTCAAGAGTAAGCTCAAGAGAACTTAGTAAAGAAACAGCAAGAAAATGTATAATACATACACGCATACTTTTGTAACAGTATGCAGCATCGATATCCACGCACGCATATGACGCTAAAAGGACTGCTCGCGAAGTAAGGCTTATGCGTATTGATGCTCGGGTTGCGCCCGTGCGCGATTGGTGGGTAATATATTCACGGTTGATCAAGGATTGATTTCTTTTTCATTCAGTCTCGATGGTTGGCCGGTTGATATGAGTACTGATATGCATATTATATGTATCTGTGGATGTATGACACGTACCTTAACTGTATTTACATATACACCTCGACTATGACGCAACCAGAAGAAGAAGGACAATCATGTGGACGTCTCTCAGACCTGAAGACTAAGTTTAAAAAAACGTCTTAACTCAAGCTTACATCTTATCCGATCGCGATGTCGCGAATCAAACTATAGTATGCACATATATCGATATCCTTAATTTTAGTAACTTTAATATTAATAACATATCCTAAGTTTTAATAATGAACAAGGACGGTTCCCACCTCGATGAATGTCTAGCTTAGGTTTGACGTTTTCTGTGGAATCCCTGTGAAAGTTCTCTTAATAAAAGACCAACAGAGAAGAGCTGAAAGTTCAGCAGATGGAAGCAGTGGCCCTTCGAATTGTAAATGGCAGAAGAAGGGGGGAAAAGGAAGCGATGTGGAATTTTCTGTCCGCAAGACCCGGAAGACTACCTTGTAATGCAAGATCTAATGCATCTTGTAATGCATATAATGTATGTGTACGTAATATATATGTAATGCATGTAATGGATGTAATGCATGTAATGCATGTAGTAGTGCATGTAATGCATGTAATGCATGATGTTATGTATGTTATGTATGTATGTCATGTATGCATATTGTCATGTATGTAATGTATGTCAATGTAATATCCTTTCTGTCATTCATGTATGTCATAGCTCTTGTCGTGTATGTCGTGTATGTCATGTATGTCATGTATGTCATGTCATGTATGTCATGTCATGTATGTCATGTATGTATTGCATGTCATGCATGTCATGTGCCATGTATGTCATGCAGTACTTCATGTGTGTGTCATTTATGCAATATATGTAATCTCTCTCTCTCTATCGCTCTCTCTCTATCTATCTATCTCTCTCTCTGTGTGTCTGTGTGTCTGTCTGTCTGTCTGTCTGTCTCTCTGTCTGTCTGTCTGTCTGTCTGTCTCTCTCTCTCTCCTTTCTCTTCTTCTTCTTCTTCTTCTTCTTCTTCTTCTTCTTCTTCTTCTTCTTCTTCTTCTTCTTCTTCTTCTTCTTCTTCTTCTTCTTCTTCTTCTTCTTCTTCTTCTTCTTCTTCTTCTTCTTCTTCTTCGTCTTCTTCTTCTTCTTCTTCGTTTTTATTGAGGGAACAACTTTACAATTGGACTCAGGGAACGTCCACGTGAAAAGTATAGCTATTAAGTCATACCTTTATCTAAGGTGGAAACCTACTTATTCAGTCGAGCGTATTAAAAGAAAGCATTAATAGGATATTTGGTGGCTCGGTATTAATATTATTAATATTAATGTTTATGTTTGGATATGTTGCGCGATATAAAACTTAGATTGTTATATTGGCTAATATTTTTTGAGGGGTCGTTTATGTATGGCGGGCCCCCTCTTTTCTAGGATCTTTTACCACTAGTGATTAAGGGAAAAGGAAAGAAGGGGGGAAGTCGGGGTGGTGCATGGTTGACCATATACGTCGACTCTCTCTCTCTCTCTCTCTCTCTCTCTCTCTCTCTCCCTCTCTCCCTCCCTCCCTCCCTCCCTCCGAGAGAGAGAGAGAGAGAGAGAGAGAGAGAGAGAGAGGAGAGAGATAGAGAGAGAGAGAGAAGAGAAGAGAGAGAAGAGAAGAGGGAGAAGGGGGAGGAGGGAGAGGAGGAGGGAGAGGAGGAGGGAGAAGAGGAGGAGGAGAGAGAGAGAGAGAGAGAGAGAGAGAGAGAGAGAGAGAGAAAGAAAGAGAAAGAGAAAGAGAGAGAGAGAGAGAGTGCTTGTGTGTATGTGTGTGTGTGTCCGAGAGAGAGAGAGAGAGAGAGAGAGAGAGAGAGGACACACACACACACACATACACACAAGCACTCTCTCTCTCTCTCTCTCTCTCTCTCGCTCTCTCTCTCTCTCTCGCTCGCTCTCTCTCTCTCTCTCTCTCTCTCTCTCTCTCTCTTTCTCTCTCTCTCTCTCTCTCTCTCACTCACTCACTCACACACACACATACACACACACACACACTCCTCTCTCCTCCCTGCCTCTACAGGCAACAAGCACAGAAACCCCCACCGCGGCGCATATTTCTCATCCTTGACGCGTCTGTCCCCATGGGCACATGCGCACCCTCCAAGGAAGTTATGAAGACCAACCTGGCCAGATGGGAGATCGAGTGTCCTAAGTGCCACCACAAGGTATTGCCTTCTTATACACCATTCGCATCCCCCCCCACCCCCCAAAGAAAAAAAAAACCCTTGTTTTTACTCTCTATTCACAAGCCTCATTTTCGATTACATCCCCCAGCGACAGATACGAGACATGTTTTGCCGCGTAGGTCCTGGCCGTCGGGGACGCCTGGGCCACCAAGAAGATGATTTGCTCTTGGTGCGGCATCGAGAAGAACATCACGGCAGTGAACAGCCACGCGTACGGCGCGGGCTTCGGCTACTAGTATGCACAGTGCGCTGGACCGGCCTGGTGGCCATGACGTGTGTTTCTGTGATTGTCTGCTTTTGTCATCTATCCCCCCCCCCCCTTCATATTATATATATGTATATACATATATATACATATATATATAATATATATATGTATACATATATATACATATATATATATTCTCCCTCTCCTCCCCCTTTCCCCCTTTCGTAACGCCGTGTCTGTCGCCCCCGCCCCCCCCCCCCCCCCCCCCCCCCCCCGCCTTTCCTCTCTATGTCATCGGGGCCTCTAGATAGTACGCGCAGCAAATAAATTTGAAAACATTCTCTAATTGTAAAGAAAAGTGAGTTTGGCCGGCGTCACCTTGGTTTTGATTTCAAACTTGATGGTCGAGTCAGGCTTGTCGTGCCGGTTCAAGTGCCACACTCTGATATATATGGGGAAAAGAGGCAATTCACGACAGGATTTTACATCAAGTTTATTGTTTGTATTAATATAATATATAGTCAGGCTTTTTTTTTTTTTTTTTTTTTTTTTTTTTTTTTTTTTTTTTTTTTTTTTTTTTTTTTTTTTTTTTTTTTTTACGCAATCATTCTTTTAATAGAAACATGCCTCTCGTAGGATTGAGAGGGACGATGAAGTGTAAGAAGGAAAGTTATTTTAAAAAAACTTGGTCCTCAGGTTGCTCCAAAGAGCCAACACAAAGGATGCACATGAGAGGAAAAGCTTGAGGCGTAAAAGAAAAAGAAAAGAAAAAAAATAAAAGGTGGTGACTCGCAGAGCCACACAAAGCCAGAAAAAGGACGGCCACAGGCCCGCTACCGTGGCTACGATATATATATATATATATATATATATGTATATATATAACTATAATCAGACTGAGCACTCAGGCTTTATTAATAACAACCGGCCAAAATCACTACCATTGACTTTTCACTGTTTGAAGTTTGACCGGCCCGTTAGATTCTCCTCTGCTCGACGTTTTGACTTCACTAACTAGTTTTCGATTTCGTTCAGTCCGAAATGACGGAGGCTTCTGTACTGAGTTTGGATATATATTACTGGAGTAGTTTAGTTTGAACTGAACACTTTGATACGTACCAATAATTTGTCGCATGAGGCGTCTCATGCAGAAAAAGCAGTATCGGAGTTGCTCCCAATCTTGGGTCATGAATGCAAGAAGTGTAAGAATTCGAGTGAGATTCAGCCGGATCATAAGCCTACTGATCTCAAGTGTGCTGGAAACTATTAGGAAGACAACCCATAGGGCAAAGGTTCATTATCTGATAGGCCCTTATGGAGATTCCATGGATGCCTGTACACATATATGCATATGTGAA